>JAOWMA010000126.1:0-129129 GCA_025962755.1 Colletotrichum tropicicola
AATAAAAAGTAAACTTAAGTAATTAATTATATGTCTCTTAGTCTTATAGAGCTAGTAATAAAAGTTTTTCCCTTTTTATTAAAAAAAGAGAAATTTTTTCCCAATATTATATCTTATTTAATATAATATCTTAGTTATTAGAGATTTAGATAGGGGAATTTACTCGTGAGAGAGATATATATAAGAGAATTTTAACTAGTATAAAAATCTTAGTTTAATATATAACTACTAATTATACTATTAGGGATACTATAATTATAATAATCTGTAAATAAGAGTCCTCTCACTCCCCTAGGGCCCCTAGGGCCGCTGGGGCCGGCGTGGGCGCCCTTTGCCCCATAAGGGGATATACCGGCGTAAAACAATAAACAATAACAACAACAACGACAAGACAGTACACAATTTAATTGCACTGTATGCACATTATTTTAGGCACTCCTTGCTTTGTGGGTCTGTCGGTGACGGCCCGGATCGTGCTGCCGCATGATTCGTCACTGACCGGGAAGGTGCCACTCAAAGAGTCCGATGCGGAGTGATGTCAGTCGCACGTCCCTTCCGTTTACATCCACTCCTCTGACCTGACAGACCACAGCTCATTGCCCCAACGTCACCTCTCAATTCACCACAAAAACATCGCGACATATTTAACACCATGGCTTTCAAGGTTGGTGCTGCCTGTCATCTCAAGCGGGCCGTCGGCTGACTGATCTCAGACCTTGTCCGCGAAAGCTGCGGCTGCCCTGGATAAAGAGCTGATGAGCACCGGCGCCTTCTCCATCGACCAGCTCATGGAACTCGCCGGCCTGTCCGTCTCACAAGCAGGTCGGCCTTATACTCTCATTTAGCTATCGGCACCGATTGCTGACGCCACGCGCAGTCTATCGTGTTCACCCCCTCAGCAAGGGCCTGAATATCCTTGTGGCCTGCGGGCCAGGCAACAACGGTGAGCATTAGCTGGCTGCAACCGAATTCTTCGACATGCCGGGACTCACACTCGGCAACAGGCGGCGACGGCCTCGTTGCGGCGCGTCACCTTCGTCACTATGGCTATAAACCCAGCGTTTACTACCCCAAGCGGAGCAAGAACGACTTGTATCAAGTGAGTGAAGATTTGGTTACCTTTTGTCTATCTCGTTCGATTCGTTGGACACATCGCATCGTAGTACATGGGCAAGTGCTCTGGGGATCACCCGCCCTCTATCAGCGACTCCTCGTCGTTGAGCCTTATGCAACTCACAACTTTTTACACTTTTTTCTTTTCCTCCCACGCTTCGCTATGCAAATGCACAAACCTTGAGTTGAACTTCTTCTGGAAAGAAAACGGCGGCAATGTTTGCGTGTGTATCATGCTGCCCGTACAATCGAATCCCCCTGGGATTTCCCCGGGCCTGCCGTGGTTCGGGTTGTGCTAACCGTCTTCTTAGCGACTGGCGCAGCAGCTGGAGGACCTGAACGTCCCGTTCGTCGACGACTTCCCGACGGCCCTGAAGTCGACGGACCACGTCGTGGACGCCATTTTCGGTTCGTTCTTTTCCGTGCCCGCTGGATCGTTCTATGCGCGCGCCTAACGTCGTAATCTTAGGATTCAGCTTTTCTGGCGAGGTCCGGGAGCCCTTCCCCGCGGTGATCAAGGCGCTCGAGGAGACGAAGTTGCCGGTGACTTCGGTGGACGCTCCATCATCGTGGAATATCGAGGATGGCCCGCCGTCGTCTGGCCTCGGCAGCTCATTCCACCCTGCAGTCCTCGTCAGCCTAACGGCACCGAAGCCATTGGTGAAGCATTTCAAAGGACGGCACTTCATCGGCGGAAGGCATGTTCAGATTCCCGGGTCTCTGGGGCTAAATGGGTAAAAGATTGGCTGACCTTGGGAGCAGATTCGTTTCGCCAGGTATTGCTGAAAAGTACGACCTGGACCTTCCGCAGTACGAAGGCATCGACCAGGTGGTGGAAGTGGACAAGAGCGGTCAAAAACTGTGAAACACGTTAGTTGGTGGAATTTTTCTTGCCTTTTTTTCTTGTCTCATTCTTTGTAACTTTTGTCGGGATATTCAGGGACTTACATTTAGGGTTTGGTTGTCCAGGAATAAGTGTCTAGATGACCAGACAGCCTCCGACTCGGCTGTTTGGACAAACAGGACTCGGACATCGACCGTCGAGCATCTGCATCGGGCGTACTACAATACCCCTGGGACAGGCCAGAAGGGGGGGATGGTATTCGTGGCAGAAAGCAACATAGACGAGGTATAGTCTCCGACAGACTGGACAAACGGACTTGTGCTCAACGCACATGAAAGCCGAATGATGAAGTTTTTACGCCTTTTGGACGACGTCGCGTAGTGAAGCGTGGTGATGGTGACGATGAGATTGTGTGTTCGGAAGAGGGCAACATGGGCGTGCTACTATTCCTTGTGAAGACAATGGACAGCAAAGCGGACAATAGGCGGAGAGACCACCAAGCCTGGCGCTGGGCGCGGAGCCAAACTGGCGGCCCAAGTGTGGCTGATATAAAGAGCAGATGTGGCTGCTGCCCCCCGGGGTGTGTGCCGGTCATCCAATGGCACAGCAGAATTTGGGAAGAATCGCCACACTGTCGGTTCCACAGGGACCCCCGCCAGGGCCGGAGCGTTTTTAACGACAAACGTTGCGACGAGGGTATCAGAGGTTCTTTTTTGGTTGGTAGATGTGGACGGGGGGTACCGTTGACGTTGGACGAGGGGGGGTAGGGGTGGGTGTGGTGGGTGTTGAGCCTGAGCCGGAGCCTGGGCCAAGTGGACGTGGGCGGCGGCGGCCGGGAGGGTTTAAGGAGGGGAGGGGCGCCGGCAGGACGATGGCGAGAGGAAAAGAGTGCGGCGAAGGAAAAAGATGGAAGAAGGGGAAGAAGGGTGAAGGAGCCAGAGTTGACTCGAATTGACGGGAAGGGCAGGGCAAGGCAAAGACGGGACAAGGCAGTGTTTCCGCAAAGCGACAAAAGGCGAAGCAGAGCAGAGTGTAATCGGCCTGAACAATTTTGATTTGTCTGGTTGGGTATATATTTTGGTGCGTCCCATATCCCATTCTTTTTTACGGCCATCCCAGTCACCTCCCTCCAAGGACGGGCCAGCCCAGCTAAGTAAGGCAAGAGGCACGACGCGCAGGAGGTACAGAGTACCTACCTTGCCGTAGATATGTAGTAAGGCAAGGCAAGGCAAGGAAAGGCAGGGCACGGCAGCAAGGAGAAGGGGAGATTCCCCCCCTGTAATCCCCAGGCTCAGGCTCAGGCTCGGGGCCGGTGGCCAGGAAGGCCCAGGAAGCCAGGAGAGGAGGTACGGGTGCAAAGCCACACTGGCTCACGTCCAACAAGCGGGACGGGTGAGCAGCGGGCCACACAGTTGAATGGGTTGATGGGGCATCTCTCCAACTCGAGCACGCCGCTCCTCTCCGTTCGGTGGCAGCAGAGACCGGGAAGTCCCCCATCTGGGGCCCTACCGGAGCAAATGCTCCTTGGGCCCCTGTGATAGGCCCGAGCGGCAAGGCAGCGCCTACGGGGCCGCATGGAGCACTGCGTGGTACTACCGAACGGGACCCGCCTTTTCGCTCTCGAACGGAACCCACAGGCCCACATACGCCATTGCTGGTCGCTGGGTGGTGGTGTGTGGTGTTTTGCAGTGCTGTGCTGGGGGAAGTGCCACCACCCGCGGGCATGGGCAGACGGTTCCAGCAGCTGCCAGTTGTGTCCGGAGCCAGGATCGCACCTGCTGCCGCGATTCTGTACGTTCCAGTGCCAACAGATGGAAACTCAGGAAGGTAGGTGCCTGCCTACCTTGCCTTCCTTACTTACCCAGCATACCTTAGGTAGGCAATCATGCCAGGCCCCGCCTGCTGACTTTTTTCAGGTGCCTTCCAGTTTGCATTCTTCTGCCTCCCAAGGCAGGTGCAGGTGCGGCCGGCAACGGAGGGAAGGAGCAGTTGTAGAGACTGGGAAGGTTCTATTTACAGGAAGGTAGGTAATGTGAGGAAGACAGCCGCTGAAGGCTGCCTAGGTAGGCGGAAAGGGAAGTACACATACCCGACTTACCTATCAAGAACAAGGAGAAGGAAGGTTCAAAGGGTCCAGCAAGGATCCGAGGCAGAAGTAGCTGGTACTTGCTGGCGACCTCGCACCTCCCGCGGTGGGTGCTGCCAGCCTGCCCCCCTCCCACCTCAAGATCCCCATCTCATCCCATTCCGTACCTGCCCCTGCCTCAGCATGCGCCTTCCCTACCTCTCCCACTGGCTCATCTCGCCTCGTCTTCCTTGCTGGCCTGACCTCTCCTTCAGGATACCTCTCTTTTTTCTACTCCATCACACCCGTTCCTGCAAAAAGCTTTTGCCGTCAACCAACACCTCCGGCGGGTCGAAACATCCGCGCTTCAGCCGTTTTACGCAGCCCTCTCCTCAGCTCTCGGCCGGATCCATGGGACGAGATACGCGGGAGGGATGAGGGACGAGTCGCGCGCGCTGCTCGGTCTCCGAACGCCAGGCCTGTCCGTTCATCCCAGTGCCATCCCTCGAGCTCCAGCCATCTCCGTCTCCAAGCAGAGCTCTGCCTGTGGTCCAGGACGATAAGCTCCGGGCCGCAGGGCAGGGCGAGTAGCGGAACACACTCGACGGCCCTCTCGATATCGCAATCGATCCCGACTGTTGCTTCCGGCCCGCGCGGCCTTCTGCCAGCCTGTCGCCTGTCAACCCGCCGGCTCCCTTTCCCCCATGCCCTGCCGCTCTTTTGCAGGCCGACCCGTGCCTGGCAGGACACAACGTCATCACGGCTCCGCGAGAAACAGAGCTAAGCTTCAAAAATGCGCCCCTGCCGCCGCCCTGGGCTGATGGGGTGATAAACGCAAATATCCAAAGTCTCCGACGAACACACGTGCTCACGATTCTCGAACCACCCGGTCGCCCCGATTGGATCACGGCGACTGCCAATCAGACTCCAATGGCAGCAACTTGCTAGAGATGCTCGTCGACGTCTTCGGGCTTCCCTGGCAGAGCGCCATGGAGATTTGACCACATGGCACCGTCAAACTGCTTCATGAACCCCGCCGGGTGTCCCCCGCCAGCCGGAGTGAAGATTCACAAACTGCGAACGAGGCGGCAGCCACAGATCACAAGGCGCATGAAACTTCTGGTGGCTTCGAGAAATGGGCAAGTCTGGCCCAACCTGAGACACTGGACGGGTATGCCCTCTTGGCCTCCCGCCAGCTGGAAGCTAAAACACCTTGGGTGGCGAATCATATTCGTCTGGCCCCCACCAACGTGAGTGAGGCTCATGTCCTTACCACTGAGCACGCATGTGGCAGCCGGCACGCCGCGGCCGCTGCAGCCATGCGAGCTGCAACAATTGGACGGGGCCTGCCAAAGCCCGCGATCCCCTCAGCCAGACTCGGTGTCAGGGATCGCGCTGCCCGGGAGAAACCTGACGCCCACGCCATCCCGCCCCGTGACGCGACTCACTGGTGATTCATCAATCCGGAGGCCCTAATTCGTGGTGCCATTTTTCATGCGCACCCGAACATTTCTGCGCCCTTGCTCGCCTACATTGCCCTCAGCGGTCAGCGGCTCGGCGTCGACATCCTCACCCGTCGCATCTGACCGAACCTGCGCAATTCTCCGGGCCAAGCCCATCTCGGCTCGACACAGCCCGTCGCTATTGCACTCGCATTTCCGTTCAGCCGTCGACGAGGCGAAGTATTGTGTCGCAAGCCACCTCGGGCGACTGGCCTAGCAGCTGCCAACGTGGCGGATAGCGGGCACTCCTGATCAGATACTGCGGTTCTTAGTCTGCTCACGCCTCTGTCCAGCGAGAGACCCAACGCAGCATGACGGGCGTAGGTTGGGACCTTCGTGGAGCGTGCGATCTGGTGTGCCACACAGCGAGTTCACCATCGGCGGAAGGCCTCCGGTGGTCCCAGCAGCGCGGATAGCGATTCGGGCTTTAGATATCAACATTAGACGAGATGCGACAGCGAAGAACACGAGCGGAGCGGAGCGGCAGGCAGAACAGCCAGGGTACCATATTTCTGCGTCTTCCGTGCTGCGACTGTTCTGACGAAAATGGCCATAATACCCCCGGCCTTCTCCCCACCAGACCATCTCCCTGGAGAAAGTCCTCCGCCTGCAGCTCCTTGCTCCAACTCACGTCATCAAGGGGGGGCGGACGAATCTCACTGTGACACCTCGGATACCCGCCGCTCTCGGCCCAACGAGATTGAGTTTTATCATCCACGACTCCGACACCCCCGGCCGAACATGCCTGTGGGTATCGCACCCGAGTCGTGCTGAAGCTGCTGTGGAAAGTTCAAAATCCGGTCTCTGTATTTCACATAATCTGCTCCCGAGTGTGGTACTTCAGTGCCGTGCCCCCGCGCCGACCCCCGCCCGTAACATTAAGGGTCTGCCTCGGTGGCTCACGATGCGACATTCACTGGGCGGTTGGGTCGCAATAAGGCGACCGTGTTCGGTCAATGTATGCCAGACACGCAAACATCTGTTCTCGATAATCGCCCGACACAGACCGTTGCAAATTTCGTCCCTCCGACTTCTTTCAACGATCTACGGCTCGGGCGCGCCCTCATTCCGGCGGCACTCGATATCAACGGCCCGTGTTTCGGAGCTGGCTCCGTTCCGACAACTTAGCATGAAAATCGGTACGGTCTAAGCAAGTGGACTGCCATGCTGCCGTTGCGGTAATGAATGAGTCGTCGCTGCCCTCCCGTCCTCACTAAAGCGGGCGGTGCGAAGCTTGACGTTTTTTTGGCAGTCACCGACGATCATTTCCCCGAAAGTCACAGGTACACCTGTCGAAGGCGTATCGCAACAAAATTTTACAGCCCCATGTTTCTTGGTCATCTCCTTACGAGCTTGCCGCAGCCACGCGTCCTTGCCCCCTCCAAGGTCTGAGGGCATTCGCACCACTGCTTATGCTTACATATGCTTCCTGGAGCTCCGCTTCGACTACCCATTCTGCTTTGGCCATACTGCTTCGACCATGCCGGAGCAAATGGGCCGCGCAATTTCGGCCCCTAGCCGCGTCCGAGCTTTTGGATTTTTAGTTATTGCGACACGAAGATGATGGCAAAGTGCTGTCTTCTTCCGCAACAAAATGTTTGCCGTGAGATCCGGCGTGGATGCCACTCAAGCTGGTGTTTCGCGAAGATTCGAGAGTCTTGGAGATCGGGTGGGGCACTGAGTTTGCGTCAGACATGATGCGCGGGGGCCGATGATGCCAATCGCCGACTCGCTAACAAGATCACCGTCATCTTCATTGACTATGCCTGCCATGAGGGAGGGGCAATAAGTTTGTTTTAACGACCGACAGTGATCAAATGTGGACAGTCATCTCCAGGTCTTGCTTGCCTTTTCCCAACTTTGCGGACCACAGGAAAAGGGCCATACTACAGTAGCCGTACCTCTACTGGTTTGTTGGCCTTCCCATGTGCAGCTTCGGTGTTATGTGGGTTGTGACATCCATGCCTCCAGGGCTGTGAATGGCCCGCATTTGCCTGCCGGAGAGTGCATCTTGCATGAACGGGTGCCCAGCTAAGTTGCCTTGGAACCCCGGCTTGCGCAAACTAAATCATATGTCCCATGTACAGCCTCGCCTTGTACTGTCTACTTCAGAGTTGAACTGACATGTTCTCCGCAAGAGTAGCTGGCCGCAAACTATTTAGGGCAGCAGCGCCTCTCAACGACATTGGGCATTATCAGAAGTCTTGCGCGCCACGTCACTGAAGCAGTGGCGGACTCCGTCATCAGAAGACACGAATAGATTCTCTTGATCTGATTTTGACATATTGCCGGATACGACACCTCCCATTGCGATACCGAGGCCCAACTTTCTGCTCATGATTGAGTTCCAGACCCGACCAGAACGTCTTCGCACCTGACATCAGCCGCTTCCACATCATCCGCAGACGCCACGCGTATCTTTCTCTCCGGTTGCTACTCAGACTCTCGAAACTGCTCCGCTGGGCGAGGGTGTGGACCGTGTCGCTGGGGGCCAGGGTGTGATACGGCCCTATCTTCGTCAGGCAGGCTTCGCAGTGGCCCGGGGGAATGTAGGTCGTGATGGAGTTGGTGAGGCCACGGTGACAGAGGCGGTGGCGGGGCGTGTCTTTGCAGGGCTGGCGATGACTCGAGGAGATTGTCGCGCAGTCCGCGCACTTGATGATGTGTATTGTGCACATGGTGAGAGTGTGGCAAGCTCGGTGTGGGGAGGATGATGTGGTTTATTCGGTCGTGTTTGATTGGGTTGAGAAGATTTCTTCTCGGTAAGTGACACCGTCTCTTATGAGGTTGGTTGAGTTGCTGGGCCTCGGAGGTGAATTGATGTGGGACAGTGAATGAGGCAGCCAGAGACGTCTGATGGTGTGAGGTGGTGGTGAATCAGGCCAAGTGAGTGAAGATGTGAGACCATGAGGTGGAAAGGTGAAGCTAGATCTGATTTTTAGTTCTGTCAGTCGTTCGGTTGCTCCTGCCGCTCTTCACGGTCCGCTATTCGGAAGGTTCGATTATGGAAGCCAGACCAAGTAGCTCACTCACCCCAGTGCCGTCACAATGGTTTGCCTACTCTGTCGTCGAAATAAGTGACCTTCGTTCACACTTGGGACGTTATTCTGGAAAACAATTTCACTTCTCACGACCTCAGATATTACCAGAACTCCTTAGTAACCTGAGCGTTATATGCGCACTCATGTCAATGGCCCGGAGTGATAGTAGGTGAGCGACCAGCTTATCGACCAAGACAACTGCCTCATCTTGTTGACAGTTGTTCAAGCGATGGTTGTAGCTCACGGGGCTGCCATGATGACTGGAAGCTGGTGCGCCATGGTATCATGAGTAAGGTACGCTGGAAAACGGACACGATGTTGCATCGCCGCGGCAGGTTACAGACGTGCAACTCAGTACTGAGGACCAAGTATATGGTTGCCAGCCAATGTCGGCAACTTGGCGCCTTCCTTCAGCTACAATCATGGCTGAAGTGACCAGCAAACCGGTTATGCGGGAGCCAGAAGCAGATCAAGTGTGAAGTGATCATCCGCGGACGCAACAAGTCTCGCGATAGAATGGGACAATGTCTGTAGGCCCCTCGGTCAATGTCTGCGATGGCGTCTTCGGCGAACAGCCCAGAAAACTCACGAAGCTACGCATTCTCAACCTAGGGAGATGGGGTACCTAGGGAGATGGGGTATCTAGCTGGGGACGCTGTTCCGAAGTCAAAAGCCTCGCCAACAGTCAGCAGCAAAGGGCCCGACCTAGACGATTACCAGTGAAGCAACCCTTTCTCAGACGACTCGGTTCTCATCTCGAGGGTGTCAACGGATGGTGCCCGGATATTCCTGAGATTCGCACCGGGGATGTTCAATTACGCGGCATGAATCAGATCCTCTGCTCTAGATCCGAGAGGGATTGATTTCACACTACCGGGTGCAAGCTACAGTTGACGGAGGCAAATCCCGAATGAATGTTCCGCGCAAGTCCGGCTGGAGGAACTGGACGGATGGGTTTCAGTCCAGGCACGGACGTGGTGCCAACTAATCAGGTCCGTCGTTGTATCCGTGTAAGTCGGGGGGTTCGACTTAACTTCCGGGCCCACTCGGATGTAGCACCGCGTTTTGAGTTCCGGCAGGACAGAACAAACGAACTGAGTTCCGGTCTTTCAACGATGTCGATGGCATTGCGCGTCACCTCAAGATCACATATAAGGAGCTAAAATCAGGCCTTTAGGCAGCGATAGTGTCCATCATCAACCAAGCATTTGGCAATCCAACTACTTCATCATCCCAACTACCTACTCAGAGCACTCCAGTTGACCGCAAACATGTCTTTCGATCTCAGCAACCCAAACCGCAAGATCCACGCCGGCGTCATCTTGACGAAAGGGTTCGTCAAAGTCCACGCACTTCTTGGCTCTTGTTAACGAAAATCACAGCATTACGGAGATGCTCGACGTCGCGCCCTTTGAGTTCTTCGCCTGGACCAACGAGGAAGCCGTCCGGTTCATGAACCTGCCAGAGGAGATGGAGAAGGACGCTCTGGACATCGAACTTCACTGGGTCACCGAGGACGGCCAGCCGGCCCGCATGAAGAGCAAGGCTCAGATCCAGCCCACGGTAGGTCCTCCCCGGCCTCGCGATCCTCCAACGTCCCAACTGCCGCGCAATCTCGTCACTCCAGCTGCTGACCTCCCCCAAAGGACTCGTTCGAATCCTGCCCTCCCCTCGACATCGCGCTCATGGGCGCCCACGGCCTGACCTACAAGACGAACCCCGCCGAGCTCGCCTTCATCCGCAAGACGTACGAGCACTGCAGCGCGTTCCTGACCATCTGCGGCGGCGTGCTGCCCCTCCTCGAGGCCGGCGTGCTCGCCGGCAAGAACGCCACGTGCCCGCGTCCGATCGTCGACCTGATGAGGAGGACGGTGCCCGCGGTGAACTGGGTCGACCGCCGCTGGGTGCACGACGGGAAGCTCTGGGCGTCCAGCACACTGCTCAACGGGCCGGACCTGATTCGGGCTTTCGCTACCGAGACGTGGGGCGGGAGGAGCGGCATGATCGAGGCGATGCTTGATGGTGGTCATTATCCTGTCAGGGATGTCGAGTTTAAGGACGTCGATAGCCCGCATCATTATCCCATTGATCAGCTGCCGGCTTGAAGAGGCTCGTGGGGAGGGATTATTGGATCGATCGAGAGGTGCTTTCACAAAAGACCCCAAACACTTGGCCAGAACTTGCTTTCGTATCCTGAAAAACGGTCTGGTAGGACGGAAATGACTAGCAGTCAAAGAGCAGCAGAACATAGTTCAATCTCAGCTCTTTATAAATGACTAGATGTATGCTTTCACACGGACATGCCTGTAGACTGTAATCTGAACATCAATCACGATGTCTCCCAAAAAAGACGAGAATGTACGACGAAGACTGAGGGGGGGGTTTTGTTTCTCACTTTATCCCTGATTGAAACTTGACGGAAGCGCGGATGAGATGAACACGATTGAAGAGCCAATCCTGGTATCAGATCCCAGAAGGTACACACATGTAGGTATACGTTTCGAGGCTGTCCAATCAAATATCCATTCGTTTCCCAGAAAGACCAGGGCCAGTTGATATTGGGCTCTAGTCTGGGGGCTTTCAATAGGTTCACCATTGAGAGAAGCAGCTGTGCTTGGACCTAACTGAAGAAGGTGGACTCATAATCTCTCGTCTATAACTAGATTTTAACATCCCCCAAAGTCTTTGTCTCTCCACAAGCTACAATTTTACAAGGCGTATCTTTCTACGTTGCCTGTACAACGTACCATATTAGGCAATGTTTCGTCCATTTCAATCGTGGGAATGCAGTACCAAAGCACTAGAAGCCTTCTTAAGAACAATATTAAGGCATTTAGTTTATTTTTATGTTTCGGATAATCACTGACGCTCGCTGTAAATAGAACACATCGCACGAGGCACAGTAATACGTTTGTATTCAATAGCTGGGACAATACCCGTCCATATATTACCATTAAACAGATTTGGAAGATACCCGCTCAGTCGCACTGAGTTCTACACAAAATATCCAGCTTCCAACCTCCACCCTGTACTCCTTTAACAAAGTCGTCCTTGCATATCCCGCCAACTCGATTTCCCATTCAGCGGCCCCTATTGAACACCAAGAACCGCCTTCCTTTAAGCATATTCCTCGCCGCGGGCTGCGGCTCTTTCAGTTCGTCGATGGTGTCGAAGCTGTGAGCCGACTGCTGTGTTTGGGAACGCTCCAGCGCGGGACCATCTATGGCATTCGCACCATTTTGCTGGGCCTCGTTTCTCTTCTTCTTCTTGCGATGCTCAACAATGGCTATCAAGGAAATAGCTAGGAGGAGAAGAACGGCAACGAGAATGGCGATCGCTGTGGTTGTCGGGCCACCCATTGACATGCCACGTTGGCGAGAGTTTGGGGATGATGTGGGAGCCTGTGGACAAATTAGCCTCACCGGAGAAGAATGATTTGACCCAAGGAACACTTACTGGCGAGGATTCAGCCCGCTGGACGTGGGAGACGTACATGGTGCAATCTGGGATGGATTCTGCGAATAATCCAAAAAGCCGTTGAACAGAAAGGAGAGACGGAGGAAGTGCCGGGGACAGGCTGGTCGAAATAAAAGCCTGGGACGCCGTTGAAGGATATTATAACCATAAAGTGCCCCAGTCACTGCGTTCGTTTCATCGAGCGGGCGTGTGTGATATCCATCAGACGTCGTCCGTGGCCGCAGCGGAGTAAGCAGCCCCCGGCTGACCTGCATATCTGGATACTCGCATCCGTGCGAAGTTTGCCAAGCGTTGCGGCTCCGTGCTTTCATGGACACCAGCAGCGTGGCCCCCGGCCTGTCAACTCATGACCCGACGGAAGGGGTTGAGTGGTTGGGGAGCTCCCCGACCAACTCCTGATCTGCAGGCGAGGTGTCTAGGTTATCAGCTTGCGTCGGCCATGCACGCTTCTGTACAGATGTACGGTCGTTAATGCAGGCGAGGAAACAAATCAAAAGTCAAAGGCGAAGTCAGCTCGCTCCGCTGTCCCAAAGCGTCGGGTGCGCTCAGCCGGCCAATAACGCCGGTCAACCCGTGGCGACCTGGACGCCGTCAGCAATGGCGGAAGCAGAACGAGGCGCCTGCGGACGATGAGCTGAGCTAATCAGGTCATACCAGTTGTCCACCAATCTCACTGCATCACCAAGCCACAAACCCGACGACCGGTGACTTGATTACATTATGCGCGATGATTCGATTGAGAGGCAGGCTGGCTTACGTTTGCTTGCAAGTTGTCAGACTGCATAGCACTAACGCCCGCAAGAGCGGTGAAGGAATGAGGGAATTTCCATAGTTCTTGTCAGAAGAGACGAATCTCTGATCTCGGCTAGGCCCGAGGAGATGCACATCTATCTCTGATCAAGCATATGGTCGACCGAGGTGAGGGCTACTACACCGAAGCTCACCGACGATGGCCAGCGATCCCTCTTAGGTTCAGGCTACCCGCCTACGGCCGTTCACCAACCACGACCACTTCGCGTAGACGGAGTCTTCAAGACACTGGTATAATATCTGCTGAGAGAGCCGTAGTGGGACGCGTGTTCAGTACGAAGAAAGCCTTCATGGGCTTGACGCAAGTTCAGATGTATGGCGGTCGCAGTGTAAAAGAAACGGGGCGAAGATTGATGATTGCTGTGCCGTCGGTCTGAGGCGTCACGCAGACGTTAGTGTTTCTTAAATCCACAACAAGCAGTGGTAGGAACATTACCAGCGTCATGTTGTGGAGGTTGAAATAGCCTCCCACCGGCTCGCAAGAGAATCCATCCGTTGCCGCAACGTTACTACCCATTCGGAATAGCTCGCAAAACACCTCGCAAGATTTACGAGGATTCTACTACGTAGTAACGGGCCCCTCAGTGGCTGGGACGCATCGTTCTAGCAGGGTAAAAGGGTAAAAGGAACAGATATCAGTGGGACAGCGACTGATAGCGCGGCATTTACTTGCATTCGAAGCCAGGGGCCATAGATCAGACTGTGGTCGCTTCCCCACACGAAAAGACGATCCCCACGAGAGGCGCTCCACCAACCGACAGTTTGTTCGATACCACGCTCAGTAACATCTCACAGGCTGGCGAACGCCCCGATAGTTGGGCGGTGTGCGCTGGGCTCCTCTCGTGACATGTGAGACCTGCGTGCTCACTCTCCTCTTGGCAACTCGGCCATACAAGTCTTGTTGCGAAGGTTGTAACGTGCCCACGATGCATCATGCACGGAACTGCGTTCTTCAATCTACGAGTGCTTGGCGTCACGAAGAACACAACTTTCTGCCTTGCTTTTCAGCAGATGAAGATCGCCTGGGGCTGGGTCGTTGTGAACCATGAAAAAGATAAAAGCCCGTTGTTTCAGACCAAGAGAGATGTTCAACTGGACTTGTAAAGGACCTCCTCTTAATAATACAACTTTCTGAACCGGACTGTTCTTAAGTATGAAGCCCGATTCCCTCCCACTACAGCCAGCCCCTGTGAAGGGAATCGGCCGTTCCGAATCTCTTACCGGAACAGCCTGGAATCGAGAGGGGGCAGCCAGACTTTCCAAAGTCATTGGAACTTGTTTTCTAGCGGCCGTACTTTCGATCTGCTTAAGCTCCGTGCCCTTTTTCGCGAATGGCCAACCGGTCCAGTCGATATCTGACCGAGCTGCCTCGATCCTGAGCCAAACACCTCTCTTCGACGGTCACAATGACCTGGCTATCCACCTCTCGTGGTACTATGACAACGACATCAACTCGCCTTCCGTCGCCTCCCAGTTCCGATACACCGGGCTCTCCGGCCACGTCGACATCCCACGCCTCCAAAAAGGCCGCGTCGGGGGCGCCTTCTGGTCCGCCTACGTCGGCTGCCCCCCGAACGCCTCCAACGACTTCTCCGACACCACGTACGGCGAGGCCGTCTCCGCCACGCTGCGCCAGATCGACATGCTCAGGAGGCTGCAGGACGACCTCTTCCCGGAAATATTCTCGCCGGCCACCAGCACCATCGACGAGGCTCTCCGGGATTTCCACGACGGCAAGATCATGGCGCCCCTCAACATCGAGGGGCTCCACCAGGTGCCCCCGGCGAACATGATGGCCACCCTGCGGCTGTACCACTCGCTCGGCGTGCGCTGCGCCACCCTGACGTGGAACTGCCACAACGCCGCGGCCGACGCCGCCATGATCTACGACATTGACGCAACGACCGGCAAGGCGCGGACGACCGTCGCTCCGGAGCACCGCGGGGGCCTGACGCCCCTCGGACGGCGGGTCGTCCGCGAGATGAACCGCCTCGGCATGCTGGTCGACCTCTCGCACACCTCGCGCTGGACTCAGCTGGCGGTCCTCTCCAACGGGACGTCCCGGGCCCCGGTGGTGTACACGCACTCTTCTGCGTACGCCACATGCCCGCACCCCCGAAACGTGGACGACGAGGCGCTGGGTCTTGTCCGCGAAACGGGGAGCTTGGTGATGGTCAACTTCAACCCGAGCTTCATCTCCTGCGTCCCAGGCAACGGGACGACGGGTCTTCCGGTGTATTACCCCCAGAACAACACCGTCCATCAGGTCGTGGACCACATCTTGTACATAGGCCAGAGGATCGGCTTCGATTACGTTGGTCTCGGCTCTGACTTTGACGGTAAGTGTTTTCGATGGTGGTGTCTCGCCCTGTTTCTGACTTTCCGTGTGCCCCAGGTATCGAGAGAACGCCGGAGGGCTTGAGCGACGTCAGCTACTTCCCCAACCTGGTGGAGGAGCTTTTGCGGGCCGGCGTCTCTGAGGAGAACGTTGCCAAGATCGTGGGCGGAAACCTCCTGCGGGTGTGGCGGGAAGCGGCCAAGGTCAGCGCGGAGATGGAGGCAGAGGGCGTTGAGCCGGAGCAGGACGACTTCCCCAAGACCAAGACCATCTTGGACGGACACTAGACAGACACGACATGCCGTCGGACGGGCTCCAAAAGTAGAAGAACAAGGTCTGCTATTTGTTTCCTGTCAAGGTAAAGCTTAATGGCAGATCGAACGAGCGGCTCTGTGGCGAGATCCTCGAGAAAGTAATGATGAATGATGTTGCGGTTTGACCGCGGAAATCGCGGGGACCGCGGAGACCTCGGAGGGCTACGTTTGGCTTCTACGTCTAAATAG
The DNA here is from genome assembly GCA_025962755.1 of Colletotrichum tropicicola. Taxonomy (NCBI): domain Eukaryota; kingdom Fungi; phylum Ascomycota; class Sordariomycetes; order Glomerellales; family Glomerellaceae; genus Colletotrichum; species Colletotrichum tropicicola. Next base: position 15,694 of record JAOWMA010000126.1, read on the forward strand.
CCTTCGTCTTTAGAGCTAGTCATACCTAAATAGGTATGAATTATAGTTTTCTGACACGTCCCAAGTTCATGGTGCCCCTGCTGAACTACAGGAGTTTGAGCAGGTCTCCCGTTGGATATTTCCCCTAATGCTAAAGCAAGAGACCCTCTTTACGTACAGTGACGCATTGTGTGCAACACAATTATCCAAAGCAAGTATATGTCTATGCATTGCGTGGATGAACCAGGTGTTTACAGATACGGACAAGCTCGAGGAGGCCATTCCATGACTGTAACCGCCTTGCGGTGTCTGTTTTTAACGAGAGAAATTACAAGACACCTTTCTGAACTATGCCATTGGTGAATTTTGTTCAGGTTTCTCACGAACATTGTTGTATCCACCCATCATACACGAGGAAGGAGCGCGCCGGGCCGCTCGCAGTGGGGAGCGGAGGTGCATTCGCCGAAATTTTGCAGTTTTGAGCCTTTACGTACTAGGGACAACCAACAACGCAGCTTTTCTGACTCGCCAGTGCGGAATCCCCATTCACACGAGCTTGTACCTAGTACAAAAACTGCAAGGGCATCACTGAAGAAGCATTGCTCTAGTTTGTGGATTATAAAAGGTACCAAGTTCGTTTTCCTGTTCATGGGAATGTAATGCTGAGAGGTCCCCAATCATTGGAAATCACTAGAGTTTCCGTGACTCACAAAACACACACGAAAACGACTGTTTCCAGTCCAGGGATTGAGCATCTCGTTCTCTATTTCACGACAATGGAAAATGGTTCACCCACTCAACTCTGGTCGGTTGGCTGGTTATGCTGTTTTGAGGGTGAAGAAGCCATGAGGCGCGTGCTTGCCAATGCGCAAAAGTATTAATACCTTTTGATGCTCCTTCCTAAGTTATGGATTGCACCGACCGAAATTCAACACACCACCTTCGCTTCCTTGTTGACCTTCTCACCAAACAAAACGTCCTCAGATCACCCACACCATGTCAATCAACCGCATTGCTGTTTACGGCCACCGAGGCTTCGCCAACTCCCGGATAGTCGCCGCCCTCATCGAATCAGGAGCGCCGATCACCGTACTGTATCGCCCGAGTTCAGACATCTCCAACCTGCCTGCTGGTGTCAGGAAAATCGAGGTTGATGTTCTCGATGAAGAGGCTTTGATTAGCGCCCTGCAGAACATTGACATAGTCTTGTACGTTGGCGACCCCGATAACGAAGGCACATTCTTACAGCTGTGCTGATTCATACGAAAGATCTCTTGTCGGAGACGAAGGCGTCGCGAGGGAATACGGTTTCGTGAAGGCCATACCAAAGACGAACGTCAAGCTCTTCTCGCCTTCGGACCTGGGTCTTCGCTATGACGAGGAGGGCATGCGTCTCCCAATCATCAAGGCCAAGGAGGAGCTCGAGGCGGCTGCAAGGGACGCCGGCATTCCCGTCACGGTTGTCCTCGTCGGGAACTTTGCCGAATTCAATCTGAATACTTGGTAGGACTTTAAGAATTCCCAAAAACTCTGCGCCATTGCTAATTACGGTGTCTCTCTTTGATGCAGTGCCATGGGCGTCGATCTGCGCGGTAACAGGCTCATCAATAGCGGGAATAGCGCCAAGGAGAAGGCAAACATGTGGTATGTTTTGCCCTTGGACGATCTTGACTCTCACGACCTCTACGTGATTTTGAACAGACAAGGTCCCGTCTAACAATGCCAATTAGCACCAAGGATTATGTAGCAGCTGCCTACGTATCCATCTTCACCGCGAGGCCCATTTCCGAGATACGCAATCGAGTCATCGGGCTGTCCGAACTAGCCCCGACGGGTGAAGAGATTGCCGCCGTGATGAGAGCGAAACACGGTACGGAGCCGACAATGTTCATTCATACGTTGGACCGGGTGAACTCGGAGATCGAAAACGGACTCAAGACTGGGAGTCTCTTTACCCTTTGCTGGTACTGCCGCAAGACCTGGGCCACTGGGAAGTTGATGCAGATGCTCGGGTCAGATATTTGGGAGGTTGAGGGATACGAGAAGGCAACGCTGGAGAGTCTTGTTATTGACGGAAAGCTGGAGCCGTATCGGGAGTTGGCGCCTTTCGTACTGGAATACTTGGATGACTCGTTTTGAGCGTGCTCTCGGCGGAAGTCCATGCAAGATGTATGTGGATGATGCAAGGTGGTAGTTTCGGTGCCGAGCCCAAGATATTGTCTTTTCTAGACAGAAATGGGTAACATATCACCAGTACCTACCTAGGTACCTTAGTTGTGCCTCCCAAGTTAGCTTAATGCAAGTTATGCAAATATCCAGTTGGACAAATTAGCCCCGCGAATGAGGCTAAGTGGGGCAGCGAAGCAACGTGGGACAGAGACATTCCACTCCCCCCCCCTGCCGACGTCCAAAACAAAGAAACGTCAACACCACATCCCGTCATTACCACAACACCAAAAATACGACCACGCGCATTCCCGTCTCCCACGCCAAAAAAACGCCACAGACCTAACCTCTCTCACATCAACGAAGACGAACCCATCCATTTCCGAACCGGACGGACGCCTGGCACGAAGCCGCCTCGTGACAAGCCCAACGCGTGGGGGCCTAGGTACCTACTGCGCTTCCCATCCACCGCCCCGAAAGTAAACAAACCCCCATCGCAAACACACACACACACGCACCGCCATGTCGACGACGGCGGCCCAAAACGCAGCGACCTACGCCGACTGCGTCGCCTCCCTGCGCACTTCCCTCAGCTTCCTCGAGGCCTCGGTCTCGACCCTCGACGGCGGCGTCTCGGACCTGCCCCGCGTCGCCTCCGTCCTCCGCCCCACGCGGCACTTCGAGCTCATCCCGCAGCCCACCCTCGCCGCCGCCGAGGCCTCGCTCCGCGACGAGATCGGCCCCCACATCGCGCTCCTCCTCGACCGCGCCGACGCCCAGATCGCCCGCCGCGAGCGCAGGATCGAGACCCTCAAGGCCCGGTGCGAGCTGCTGCAGGGCCGGCTGGCGCAGCCCGCGGACGACGACGACGGCAGTGGCAGTGGCAGCGGCGCATACGGCAGGTCGAGGAAGCAGCAGCAGCTCAAGAGCCGGGCGGGCGGGAAACAAAAGGCGCTGGACGGGGAGAGCGCGCTGCGGGCGAGGGCCGTGAGGCAGAGGAGGGAGGGGCTGGAGTACAGCGTCGAGCGGCTCGAGCTGGAGGTGCTGAGCAAGGAGAGGGAGTTGAGGAAGAGGTTGGACAAGGCCTGAGAGGAGGACGGATGCTTGGGAGGGGGGGAAGTTTCTGGGAGGCGGCAGGTTTTCGAGGTCCGGGGTATGTCTCTGGCGGCTAAAATTACCGAGAGCCCGGATCGAGAGAGACGCATGCGGAACGATGTACATGATACCCGATGACGAAGGGGGGGAGGAACTATGGGCGGCTCATCCGAGGCGCAGAGAATGAAAACCGCGCCGAGGAGCAATTGAGACGAGGGTCGGCGAAAGATGACATGTCCGGGGCCGTCTCATGCAATGTCACGACGTTTGGGAAAGGTCTCGCCATTGAGCCGAGAGAGGACAACTAGATCAAGCGAGGTTCTAGTAAATCTAGGTCTGATGACGCATCACGTCCAACAAACCCGCAATTCACGACTAAACAATCGAGACACCACCAGATATGGATATGTGCAAATGCCTGTAAACAGCAAGGGAACACCAACATGCATGGGTATCCCACCTGCGAGCTACCATAGCTATCCGAATGACCCGACCCGTGGCTCGTAACCCGTCCCAGAAAAACACAAGAAAAAAGAGACACAATCCCTCAACGTGCGCAGCGGCAACATACACTAGGAGCAGGAGGGCGGAAAGCCTGCACGCGAGGGTGAGCGGGTAGAAGTAAAAACAACAAGTAGAAGAAAAGAGGCCGTTTCGGCGGATATACGTGGGCCGCCCGTGGCTCAAAAACAAGGCGGCGGTTTTATCCCGTACAGAGACCCTAATGTACTCCAACAAGCAGTGAGCGCGAAACCATCCCGTGTCCCATATGGTCATTTTTTTGCTCCCATCTTCTCCAACGGCGAAATGAAATTCGTGAGCTCATCATAACAGGATCAGATAGTTGCTGGGCGCGATACCCGTCTCGCCCGTCTCCTTGCGTGCTTGCCACCACCGTCCGCTCACGTCGCTGACCTCCAGAATCTCGTGCTTGGAGAAGGAAATCTCGTTCGCGTCGTCGGGGTTGGCCTCGTAGCTGTAGATGGCCTTCGCGCGGTACGGGTACTCGGTAGGCGGTACCACCTCCTGGTCTGGGGCCTTGGTGACTCCCGGCGCGGGGAATGAGGGTGCCACTGCGGACTCGCGAGGCTGGGTGGCGATGCCCTGAACGGGGGACGGGTTCTCGAAACCGTTCAGCTGGGCCGATGTGTACATTTGGGGAGGCTGCACCGAAGTCGAGGTTTCGGGTCGGCCGCCTCCATACATCATCTGTCTGCTTCCGGACTCCTTCTGAAGAGCGAAGGAATCGAGGTAAGCGCGCGGCTTGGCGGACGGGGCGGAGCCGAAGTAGAAGATCCAGACGATCTGCGTCCAAGTTAGTCAACCAGCCCACAGAGAATCACACACGCAACGTACGGTAACCATGGCCATCAGGATGAAGCCGGCACCGGCGGCCTGTCGAGCGCCATTGGAAGAGTAAATGAGGGCCTGGATGGCCAGGGAGTTCAGAGCCAGGGCGGCGCCCAGGTACCCGGTGAGGGCGACATGGTATGTCTGCGTCGTATCGGAGGCGACGACGACGAAGACGCCGGCAATGAGGAAGAACATGTAGACGACGGTCCACCATGCGAAGGGAGGAAATCCCGAGTCCCTCGTGGCTTGTGTCGTAGCGATGATGGAGCTGATGATGGCAATTATCCATGCAAGCTGTGCATTTGTTAGCAATTGATCGGGCGCGAAAGACGACTGGAGAATCAGCTGATGCTGGTGCTGCCGCTGCTTCGACGTACCATGGAGATGGAGACTGTGGCGAGGGCGAAGGGATCACCAATGATGTTTCCCAGATTAATGCCCTTTCTCCCATACTGAACCCGTGATTGTTCCATTTTGCGCAACGATGGTGAATGAAGAGAACCGTAAGAGGGCATAAGGAAGACGGTCGGGGTTTGCTGGGGTGCAGGAATTAGGTGCCTAGGGGCAGTGATCGAGAGTCGCTCTCGATGCAAGTGACGAGTGGCAGAATGAGTCGAGCGACTTCAGAGCAGCGAGGCCTGAAGGATCGAAGCGAACAGTTTTGTCAATTGGACGAAACGGTGCCAATTCAAGGTGCGATACGTAATTCGAATGCCGCGGGGGGGTCTGGTCGTGGCTGGCGGGAATGCAATTCCTCGTCAAGAAAGGAGTGACTGGTGGTTGGGCCTGTGGGCAGGCAGAACGAAAAGAAAGCGTGCCGGGATGTTGTTGGTGGACAGTTGGCTGTTCAGTGCGTCGGGTAGCGTGAGCGCTGTGGTGAGCGTCGGATCGAAGCGGCTGAGAGGACGGCAGGCAAGGCGGTGGCCAGAGTCGGTATCTCGGATGCAAGTCGGTCGTTTCAGAGGATTGTCCAGCAAGGTAACCTCTTTTCTAGGAAAAGTAAAAGAGAATGATGAGGGTCGGAAGGCAAGGCGACGGATGATGTGCGGAATCGAAGGCGGCGAAAGGCTGCTGTCGCGTAGGTAAGGCGGAAAGAAGGGGAGAAATCGAAGTGGTCGAAGGAGCGAGGAATCGGAGAAAGGATGAAAGATGGGAAAGACAACGGACGTCGAGTCGAGTCGAGTCGGGTCGAGGCGAAGAGCGTCGGGAAACGGACGACAGTTGTAAGGGGCAGCAGAGGAGGAGAGAGCGGTCCGGTGGGAGAGAACGGGGCGGGCGTTGCTGCTGTCCGTTGAAGCCGCGAAATGAAGGGCAACGACTAGTTGGGCCCAAGAAGGAAGCAGGCGGCGTGGGAAACGAGGCAGAAAGCCGGACTGGACTGGCAGACCAGGCAAGCGTCGACAAACTCGCAGAGGGTGAAGGCGTGGCGTGGCGTCGATTCTGGGTGCTGGCGTGTTTTTTCCGACGTCCCTCAGGCTATTCCTAGAGGCTAGGAAGGCAGGTACCCAGGTAGGTAGCTGCGAGGAGCCGCGAGACGAGATAGATGGATAGACGGATAGATGGATAGATAGGTAGGATACCTAGGCAGGCCGACCAGACTGGGCTGGGCTGGGCTGGGCTGGGCTAAGCTGGGTCGGGCGGGTGTTTGTGGTACCCGATCGCGCGTCGAGGAGCAATGCGCCCCTATTATTTCGTCCTCGCGGTGCTGTTGCTGCGCCGTCTCGTCGCGCTTCGACGGATGGCTTAGGTTGCTGGTATTTGTCGGCGCTACGCTCGTGTTGTGTCGTGCGCGCTCTCGCTGGTGCTATTGCCGGTGTTGGTGCCGGTGCTGGTGCTGGTGCTGGCGCTGGCGCCAGACAGGGCGGTTTATTTGTTATTCTTCGGCCGAGTCGCGCAGGCGTCGTTCTCGACGAAGCGGCAGCCAGAGTCTCGTCTCGTCTCCTCACTCTCTGTGTCTCTTTCTGTTTCGGTTTTGCTGGTCGACAATGAACGGCAGCCGTAAAACCGTTGTCGGGGAATGGGTGGAAAGGAGTGGGAGGAATGGACGGGGGGGAAGAATGGAATTAAAAGAGGAGCGAGGCCAGTCACAGTGGGCGGGCGTTGCAGGGGCTGCTGCAGGTTCAGGCTGTGCTGGAGCCAGCGCGGTGCTTTGCGGCCCAGCGCCTGTGTTGGTGTTGGTGGTGGTGGTGAGCTGTTCCAGGTTGCTGCTGTTCCTGCTGTTCTTGCTGCCGCTGTTCTTGCTGCTCCTGCTGGTCCTGCTGCTGCGCACCATGGGCAAATTGCCTTACTGTGGGCCAGACTCAATGAGACGCAGCGGACGTGGACCAGGCCCAGGCGGGAAGCGAGACGAGGAGAGGGACGCTGGACGGGGACCTGGAGATGGGAAAGAGGGGCCCAGCAGCGAGCCAAGCCGTTGACTCGGCAGGCCCCAGGCCCCCAGGGCAGGGGCCGCGGCGCTGGAAGGAGCAGCGAAGGAAAAAAGGTGGGCGGGCTGGCGTGTCGCGCTGCGCTAGTCCCGAACGGGGCACGACAATTCATCGACCGTCCGATAGAGGCCGCACCTGCCACCCATAAAAAATACTTGCCTGGTCTGCGAAATCAATAACAACCAAGCCCAAAGTGCAGGTCCAGGTCCAGGTCAATCATTGCCAATGAACTGCGGCGGAGGAGACTGTGGCAGCGGAAAGGATGGATGCCCTGGCCTGGCACGCGAGTGTGTTCTGATGCGCCACACAGTGCGTCTCTTTTCGTCAAGCACCGTACACTCTCCCGTGTGGGTCACCGCAGTACGTACCGCGAGCCCATCTCGGTCCACCTCAGTCCATTTCAGTCTGGTACCTGCCCAGAGCGCATTCTCTGCTAAACCAGTACCTGTCAGGAGCACGCAACCCAGAGGATCGCCCGCCAGATGCCCCGGCGTCCGCTATCTTGTCCCCCAGAAACCGGTGGTCCCTGCCCCCCTGACTGGCATCGAGCCTAGGGGGTTTGAGATTTTCTGGTGCCCTCTTGGGTTCCTGCGGAGGCATCCCACCAACGGGATTGGACGATGGCCTGACGGCGCCTGTCTTGATTGGCGCTGGTCGCTTCAACCCCTGACTAAGACCCACTATGTTCAGCACGTACCGGCGGGTACTCTCGCACCTTAACTCAGTTCATAACTTCATTCCCTTCAGGTCCCTCAGCCCTGAGCCTGCCGCCGGCCTTACCTGAGCGGAGACTTGGCCAGACCTCTGCATCTTCCACCTCCAACTCACCACTCTGTCATGATCGACGAGGCTCTACGGATTCGGATACTCTACCAGTCTACCCAGACTAGGTAGGTAGTTGGTGTGCGCCTTCTCCTCTGCCTCGGCTGCGAATGCGAATCGCACACCAACACACTCAGGAAACGGCCTCCGCGTCGCAGATGCAGATGCAGGGGCGCCCTATCACCTCCCGCCCGCTGCTCGTGTCGTTTCATCGCCGGCACACCTTCACCGCGTGAGCGGACTGAGATCAGCGTGCATGCACCCGATGTGGTAGCTGGCCGGAGGCACAACCTCGCCCTTGCCTCGTACGGCGGTAGACACGCAGAGACGACGACGACCGCGCTGAAGAGTCGCATCCAGAACGGGGGATCCGACACCCGACACCCAACCCTCGGACCCTCACGTGTCGTCCACTTCCACTTCCACCTCAGTCATGGTCTTCGCATTCTGCAGCTGCTTGCTCTGAACCCGCCCCCAGCGGTCTGCGGCTCCCTGCTATCGACCGACTGTCCGTGTCAGTCCGTCTGTCCTCTGGGCCCCTGATGACTGCTGACAGCTGCCGATGGGACCTCTCGACACCGTGTGCCGCCTCAAGCACCTCCGTGATCGCCTGGCTCAGACTCGTCCGTCTGCATTCGAGCCGTTTGACATACCGCATCATGGCATGTCACCTTCGCTCGTGCTGCTCCTGGTCGTCGCGCTCGTCCGCGCTTGAGCTCTGTCCACGGCCCGCGGCTGAAGGAAGCCTGTCCTGCAGCCAGCATCTGCCCAACCAGAGCTGTCATGGCCGCCTGTCCGGCCAAAGGTGTCGTTGGACGACTTCTTCTGCAGCCATCCGGGCCGATCAGCAAGAGACGGTTGGCCGTTGGCGCACAGGAACCGGAACACCAACTGCCACCACTCGCTGTTTCTTCCCGTCCAGAACAAGCGCCCAGCGACAGTAGGAGCCGGCTCCCGCAATTGTCTAAACCTCAGAAACGTGGCTTGTTCCAGTGACACCACCTCTTTTCTCAGCTACCTACCGAGAGAGCGCCATAGCCACTCGATCGCTGACAATTTCTCTCCTCACCATCATTCTCGTGACACTGCAGCTGGTCGCATGCGTGCGGCACCATCCAAAGCTTGTCAGCCTCGGCCCAGGGTGGACGCTGCTTGAGCAATGCGCACAGCCCAGCGCAACGTCACTGACAGCTTGACTCGCATTTTTCTTCTTTCATCCCAAAGCCTTCCAGCAATGCGTTCGTGTGTCTGGGGAAACTCCGAGGATCATGGTGATCGACCCCAACCCAGACGACCGGTCGTGAAACCTGAAGGTCTGAACTGGCAACGGGGCGGCCATCACCTCAACGACGCTCCTAGAGCCTCGTCCATGAGCGACGTTTTGAACATGTCCCTGCTGGCCAGCGACGGCGGGCAGCCCCGGACTTGCTTGACTCGACCAGGTCCAAATTTGGAAAGCCCATGAGCCGATCGCCGGGTCTCTCGGCGCCTCGTCCTGGTCTCCAGGCCATCCATCGGACCGGACTCGAAGCGTTTGCAGCCGCTGCAGGTCGACGGACCACGACGCTGCCGGCGCCTGCGAAGCTCCCGGTCGCTGGGCAGATTTGCGAGCCATTGCGCGTGCAAACTGTATTTCGCCCCATATGGCGTCGTTCGCCGGCATCTGGGCCGCGGTGCAGACAGTGTTCGTGGTGTTCATGCACCCGAAGGTCCCGAGACCGTTCCTGATTCAAATTCCCTGGGATATACGCCCCATTTCCGAACGGGGATTCGCCTATTCCCGGCGTTCGTGTCAACTGCAGCGCCAAGTCTTGACGGAAATGATATTTTGACATCAACACGCGGACTAGACGGCTCAAAACGGACAGCGTCCTCGATATCTTACAGTACGGTCGACTTGAAGACCAGCTTTGCTCGGGCTCTGTCATGTCCTGTCAAATCGAGCAGTGTTCAGCAGCCGTCATCCATGCGGTAGTGAACCCCGGGACGCCCGAGAGAAATGAGGTCAGCCCGCCGCACACTGTGCACCTTAACAATTTCTACCACAGCCCCCTCCTCCAGCCCATACCCCTGGCACTGACCCCTGCGTCTCTCACGAACGAACAGACCGAGCGAACCTGCGCGCCATTGGACGACCCTCGCTTAACCCAAGTTCCCTTTGCATGCTTACGCCTCAGTGGCTTCTTCATGTGGCTTGACACGTCAGCTCCACCACGTCGAAATCAAGGAAACATATGGTGATCCGGCAGTCTGGGGGCTGCGCGGGGTAGACAACTTCACACATTTGCCGTCTTGGAAAGCAGCCATATTGCAACAAGATCATTGTCAGTTGGAAAGGTGTGACGTCCCAGCTGGCTCAATTCCCCAGGTAGCAGCGACGTCCATCACGAGTAATCGCAAAGGCTACCTTGCGGCCATTTCGGAACGGACCAAGGCCAGACCACCACAACATGGACACCACCAAACTCGTCCATAATCGGGACGCCAGCAGCTTCTTGGGGTCATCGCCCGTTAGTCCGTCATCCGTGCCCGATGCTCACGGACGGCCCCTGGGGAGTGCAGGCGGTGGCATCCGTAGAGCCAAGCTTTCTGGTTGGGTAGATCAGCCTTCTTCCGATTCTGGCACCCAATGTCACCCTCCGGCGCTCAGACAACTTCCCCCGTCACGTTCAATCCGTCAACCCCTCCTGACAACTTCACGATAAAAACTCTGGGCGTCGACGCGGCGGCCTCCGTGTATATGCCAAAAAAGTAGCTCTCGTATTTATCAATTATTTGCCACTGCTTGCCCGTCACTGGCAAGCTGAGCGGCACACGAACGTTTGCTGAACTGGCGACCGAGTCTATTTCAGCCCAGTCGCCGACTGAGCCAATAGGTGTTCGGGGACGGTCGCCGGTTCTGTAACTGGGACAAACCTGCTTCTGAAACGCGGAGAGGCAAATCCCGTACTGAGTCACAAGCATCCTGCCTTCCCCTGCCGCCCATCCCGTCTGCAACGAGGAGTGCTCTGATCCGATCGTACACAGACTTTCCCAGTAGCTTTTCATCTGCGTTGTCGTTCGGGCGGACGACGTCAGACCTTTTCGGAGCCGTCCAGGCACATGCCTCGGGCCCTGCGGTGGGTAATCCGAACCATCTGCACGTCGCCGTCGGGGACTCCGTTGTCCCGTGGTGCCAAATGGACAAAGCTTTTCGTCTCTTTTCCGGTGTTGAGATGAATTGCCGCCGATACCGACTGACCGGTCCTCATGACCTGTGATGTGAGGAGAGACGCCATTATAGAGGGTGTATGGAGATGGCGACAATGTGACGGGATATCGACCCATAGTAGCCACTCTTTGTTTCATGCAAGCCGGCAGACGACCGCCCTCTTCGGGTGAGGGACCGGTGGCCGATAGACCGAGCCCAAAGACTATATGTGGCGCCAGTTAAGACCATGCGAGCCCCGGCGTTGTGAAGGATGCGGCCAACCGAGCACTCGATGCCGATGCCGCGCCATAGCCCATAACGGCGCTGGAGGTTCTTGTTTGGATGCGTTCCCGTTCCCGTCCGGGATTATTATCAAATGGCCGCCGCCTCCGCCTTCTCCCGCTCGGCTCTCCGTACGCGCCGCTCGACGCGCTCAGCCCGGCCCTCGACGTCGGCGACGAACTCGGACACGCCCAAGACGCCTCGCTGGTACCAGTCCTTGAGGACGTGTTCGCTTCGGGCGCGCAGCTCGGCCATCTCGGCCTCCTGGGCGATCTGCGTCGCCTCGAGGCCGCGCATCTTGGGGATGAGGGATGCGAGGGCGGCACTCTGGGACGGCTCGGGGACGGGGCAGTCGTTGACGGAGGTCAGGGAGGAGGCGGTCGCGGGGAAGGAGGCGGCGGACGCGAGGACGGTGGCTTGGATCGCTTCGGGGCCGACCTGGATGGGGGGTTCGGAGGGTGGTGGGGGCTGGAAGAGGGTGGGATGGGAGTTGTCTGCAGCAAAAGGTAAGTAACCAACAATGCTGGGTTTTTCTCGGACGGAGGACGTACAAATCTTCATGATCTCGCCGTAGACGCGGATGCGGGACAGGAGGTGGTTGAAGCGCCGCTCGAGGTCCTCCAGGGTGTCGACGGCGGATTCGGGCTGGGAGGAGAGCGGCGCGGCGGCCGGGCCGTAGAGAAGGTGCTCGATGCGGAGGAGACGCGACTCGAGGAGCGATATCGTCGAGAGGGTCGTGTTGTCGAGCGAGGAGTCCATGGCGACGGCGGTGCGCGTGTGGTGTCGGTCGGGTGGTGTGTTAAGGTCTGGCGCGGTTCGTTTGCTGTTTCTGGAGGGAGGGAAGCGGCGATGCAGATGACCCGGTGTCTGAGCGTGTGTAGTGATGAGTGACGCAGGTTGGAGAGGTAAGGGTCAAGGTAAGGAAGGGTTGCGGTGTGGAAACCAACAGAGGTACGAAATCTACAGAATCCCGGCGGCCGATCGACGATGTCCGTCGCGGCCTGTAGCGCGGACGAGGTTGCGGGTTTGTGAGTGGCTGAAGCTGTCGGGGAGAGTTCGCAGAGGGGCGCAGGTGACGTGTGGCTTGTGACTCGGCTGCCGGGGTTTGGTTTGGGTGTGCCTTTGCGGGAACGTGTCCCCTGAGTGGTCGCCAAGGCCAGATTGACTAAATGTCACCCGGGGCGGGCGCGCTGACGGCAGTGGGTGCCTTGCCTCGCGCGTGCCTGCATTTGCGCGCTGTCCTTTTTTATTTATTTTAATTGTCCCGTCTGGCCTTTAGCCGGACTGGCGGACAGTCGGAATGTGCGTACATAGGTACCTAAGTATCCGTACCTACCTCGTGGCCGTTCCGTAGTGGCCTGCCCGCGCCGCTGCCCAGGCCCCAGGTACGTAAGAAGACAAGAAGGGCCGGTTTTCTTACCTAAAAGTAACCGAAATCAACGACATTGGTCCCTGTCTGGTGTGTCGCAAACCTGGGCCTGATGATTGATGCTTTGTGTCCGTCCATAATTAATACTTTTTAAATTGTCGTTTATTCAGCGGGAACACCCCAGGGGCCGCTGCCACACGCAACCTTTTCAAGTCAGGTTCACCTAACCCACGCTCGCTCGCCGGCGACTGCGAGAGTCAGTCAAGCCAGTCCAGTCCAGTCAAGCCAGCCCAGTCTGGGCTCACGACTGAAGACTGAAGACTACACTGCACACTGCAGACTGCAGACTGCAGATAGCAGCACCTCCGAGGACCCGACGACAGCGAGACCCAACGACGCCTCCCGCTCGCCGCCCTCCGCTCGTGACTCGCCTCGTCCCGACTCGCTCACGAGTCACCCTCGCACTCCCACTCCCACGCACGCGCGATCGTCCCCCCCAGAGATTCCGCCGTCAGCCACAGCCTGCGTCGCCCGCCGGCCCGTCCGCCCATCCACTGCGCTGCCCGCGACGTCGAATTACTCGGTCGCTGGCCCTGCGAGGTCTGTCCCGGCAAGTGTGTGCGGTGCGGCCTGACGATTTCGAGAGATTTGCGCAAAAGCACGTCACAGCTGCGCCTACCACCACCAGCACCACCACCACCACCGCTTCACACGCTCACGTCACACCCCTTCTCCGCTCTCTGCTGTCCTCCGCTCTCCGACTCGCGACCCTTGGCCGCAGCTGCCAGTCGCAGTCCCAGTCGCAGTTGCCGTCGCAGTCACGGCGCAGGCGAAAAACGCCGGCAACCCGAGCAGCCACCGCAATCCTCCATTTTTTAACTTGCGAATTCCCATTCGCGCTGCCCGTCGACATTCACAAGCAACGACACACACCTCCAACTTTTTTGTGGCTCTCGCGCTCTCGTTCCCCTCCCCAGAGTGGACAGCCTCTTTTTTCCCTATCTAATCTTACCTTTTCCGGCTTCCTCTTTGGGCCTCTTCTTTATCTGAACAGACAGACTCCGACTTGACGATTTGCGACTGCCTGCCGAACACACGCACACATACGCATACACACACGCACACACCCAACCCACCGCACCCGACGCGAGACGACGCATTCTGGCGACGATCGACCGACCCGACCACCGACCCCCGGCGCAATACTATGACGAATTACTCGAGCATATCTGATGGAAACGCAAATTCAATTGCGTCTGGAAGCTCCGGCGAAATGTCACGGTGCGCCGAACCCCCCACCCACCCCCGCAGCCGAAGACGGACGAGGCACGGCACGAGGGGACGCTGCGTGAGAAAGACGAGACTTTGCTGACGGGTGCTTTGCGGTGCGCAGACAACGCCGAAGAAGTGGAAAGGAGGGCGGAGGCCAGGCCTCCATGGTGAGCAGTGTCATCAACCTGCTGAATACGAGTACGTGCTGTCGCATGACCCTCAAAGTGTCTGCCTGCGTTGCAGGCACGAAGGCTCAGAGAGCAAGGCTGACAGTCGACCCCCCCAACAGTTGTCGGCGCGGGAACCCTGGCGATGCCCTCGGTGGTGTCGCACATGGGAATCATGCTTGGTTCGTTTCTAATAGTCTGGTCCGGCATCACGGCTGCCTTTGGCCTGTACCTGCAGTCTCGCTGCGCCCGATACCTCGACCGCGGCACTTCGTCCTTTTTTGCGATATCCAAGATTACCTACCCGAACGCCGCCATCGTCTTCGACACGGCCATTGCGATTAAGTGCTTCGGTGTCGGCGTCTCCTACATGATCATCATTGGCGACCTGATGCCCAAGGTCTGCCTGGGCCTGTTCAGCGGATTGGCGGAAACGCGGCCCTATCTCGGGGACAGGAACTTTTACATCACTCTTTTCATGCTGGTCATTATCCCGCTCAGCTTTCTCAAGCGACTGGACTCGCTCAAGTACACCAGCGTCGTTGCGCTCGTCTCCATCGGCTACCTAATTGTCCTCGTCGTCTATCATTTTGCCGACAGCCCGCTCAAGGACACGAGCGAGATCAGGGTTGTCAAGCCCGAGAGCACGGTGGCAGTGCTGAGTACTTTGCCGGTCGTGGTGTTTGCGTATACTTGTCACCAGAACGTGAGTACTACTGTAGAAAACCTTTCAGTGCCTTTTACTGACGACTGGCAGATGTTTGCTATTCTGAACGAGATCAAGGACAACTCCCCCGGCAGCGTCATTGGCGTGGTTGGCTCCAGCATCGGCTCCGCTGCTAGCATCTACATTCTCGTGGCCATCACTGGCTACCTCACCTTTGGCAACGCCGTGACGGGCAACATCGTCCAAATGTGTAAGTGATCGCGTGCTCATGCCCCGAGTCATTCCTGACATATTTTAGACTCTGCGACGGTTGCGTCTTACATCGGACAACTGGCCATCGTGGTCCTTGTCACCTTCTCGGTCCCCTTGCAGGTTCACCCCTGCCGCGCGTCCATCGATGCCATCCTCAAGTGGCGTCCCAACCGAGCCTCGGGCGCGAATGGACGGTCCACCTCGCCCGGCGGCCACCCCCTTCTGCCGTCGTCGGCCTCCATCCGCTCGGACCACGGCTCTACCTCTTCAATGAGCGACATTCGCTTCGCGCTTCTTACTTGCGTAATTCTCGTCCTGTCGTACATCACCGCCCTGTCGGTTCACAGTCTTGAGAGAGTCCTCGCCTACGTCGGCAGCACCGGCTCGACCAGCATCAGCTTTATCCTGCCAGGTCTCTTTTACTACAAGATCAGCGACCCCAACAGCGCCCACCAACAGCGTCTCCACAAGGAGGACGACGACGCCGACATCCCCTCGGATGAGGAGGACGAGGCCACCATGATCAACAGCATCGCCAGCCTCGGTAGCGCAGCGAGCGTTGTCGTCAATCCCCGCAAGTGGAACCGCAAGTGGCGGTGGGACCTGGAGCACATTGAGCAGGACCTCCTGCGCAAGCTGGCCCTGGGCCTCGCCATCTACGGCTTGTGTGTCATGATTGTGTGCCTGATTATGAACATCGTTTTCCACGCATCGCATTGAGTTCGAGAAGACACTTTTATCCTTCACAGCACAAGAGTATAGAGGAAGAGTCGTTTTGGATGATGCAACAGGAACGTCTTTTACACGGCCGCTCAGGATAGACATGCGACGAGACGATCGATCCCACGGGACCTCGCCGCGCATACTTGGAGTTGGGTTGTTTGCGCTTGTTTCCCTTTGTTTTGTTGGGGGTTTATTCTTCTTTCAACCCCGTACTAGCGCGGCGGCTGCATCTGTTGGGCGTTTGATTGTTTCAGTTCTTTTGTCTAATTCACTTCTACAGCGTCTCGCCGAGAGGCGGGTTTTAGGATAAGATGGGTCGTCCGAATAGCCACGGAGGCCCGGAGTAGTTCATAAAATGGCTTCAATGGAGTGACATTTTGGTCTTTTTACAACCCTAATATAGTACAATTTTGCGGTTCTCTGCGGGATCGTTCATGGTGAAGCCTACCTACTAGTCTGTCCCACGTGGGCCTTGATGCTTGTCCCATGGATTCCTCTCAGCCAAGAGCCCCTTCGTCCACCACGTGCAGGTGACGCCTCGTGTCACCTGATGTACGGTGTTTTGGTATTCATACAGACCGACCCTTCTCCCTCTGCTGTGCGATGTAGACCCCTATACGACTGTCCTGTGACGGCGTCTTTTTCGTTTTTTAATGTACAATCTCGACCCGAGCCGTCGGCGGCTTTCCTTCTCGGCGTCGTTCGGAAAGCGTCGCTTATGAGGTCGGGGCCTGGGGTTTCGTGAGGGATTTCGCCGCCGTCGCGTTGGTGGGGCTGCCGTTTGGTCCGTACTTTGGCTGGAGGAGTCCGACCTGGTCCACTGTCAGTGTCACGTTCGTTGCCGTGTTGCCGCCCTTCTGTCCATTGCCGCATCGTGTCCGTCTCTTTTTTTTCTGCCACAATCGCCATTCCTCCTCGCAATCCATCCAGGACCTTCGGCGGGGGGGGAGGGAGGATCCGTACCATGGACAACAGTCTCCAGGCCGTGTCGGAGGGCTGCGCGCCCACGCCGATCCAGTACCGCGCGCGGAGGGTGTCGAGGCGGATCTCCTTGTGCGGCTTGGTCGTGGCGTCGTAGGGGTCCTTCCGGGGGACGGGGTCGTAGGTGCCGATGACCTCGATGGGCTTGCTGTTGCGGGCGGTCCTGCGGGTCGGGCGAGCGTCAGCGTGCGTGTCTTTTTCAGTTCGTTTGATGCGGGTATGTTTGGTGTTCCGGGGTTCAATGGGTGCGATGCTTCGGGGCAGAACAGGGCGGCGTTACCTGGCCTGCGCGACGACAATGTTGTAAAAGGGCTGGTTGACGCGCCCGAAGCGGGCAAGGCGTATGCGGACGACCATGGTGGCAGGGAGGGGAGGGGGGGCGGATGCGGCGGCTCGAGGTGTCGGTGAAGGGACGGCGTTGCGTTCGTAGGGGCGGACGTTGTCGCGATAGAGCTGCAGGCGGCGTGAGGTGATGTGCCCAACGTCTCCCAGGAGCCCGGAGCGTGGGAATTTTCGGCCGGAAGCACGGGTTGTTCCGGGCCCGGGGATGGCAGCAGAGCAGGCCACCGATGACGCTAGGGCCCGACAGGCCCAGGGCCATTGGTCCCGCCGGTGCGGATAAGCCGTTCCAGGGATTTGCTAAATCGGAAATCCTGACTAGTTGGGCTGCCCCCTCCCCTAGGACCTAGGAGAGGCGTGCGAACTGGCGGTGGCGGGGATGTTCCCTGGGATTCGCGGGAGTCTTGTGGGACGACTGCCCGTCTCTCCATGCTCTCCTTCTCCCCTTCCACCTCTCCCCGGTTCCATACTACCTTACCTTGCCTCAACTTTAGTGGCATCATCCATCGCAAACCCGCCCGGACCACGCTCCGCGCCGAAGCCCCGCGACGGGACAGACACACAGACACTCACTCACTTAGGTAGTCAAGCACTACTCACTCACTCACTTGAGACGCGACCATGGCCGATGCGTACTGGGACATGGTGAACCAGTCCACCTCGCGCATGGCGCAGGTCTTCCCGCCGGCCGCCACGGACGACGCAGTCGCCGCCTCCGCAGCTGCCGCGGAGCGTCCGGCCCGTCAAGACAGAGGCAACAGCGCCGGCGTCAACGGCGACGACGGCGACGAAGAAGAAGAAGACGACGACAACGACGACGAATTCGATCTCACCGTCCCCGTCAACCGGGCCGCCTTCGGACCCGACGCCAACGCGATGCGCAACACCATCCTCGACTACCGCCGCGAGAACGGCCGGACGTACCACCGCCTGTCCGAGGGCAAGTACAACTTCCCCAACGACGCCCTCGAGCAGGAGCGCCTCGACATCATCAACCACCTCTGGATGCTCACCTTTGACGGCGCCTACTGCCTGTGTCCCAAGAACGACGGCGCCCGCCGCGTGCTCGACATGGGCACCGGCACCGGCGTGTGGGCGCTCGACTACGCCGACGAGTTCCCCGACGCCACCGTCGTCGGCGTCGACCTGTCCGCCATCCAGCCGCTGTACGTGCCGCCCAACTGCCACTTCGAGGTCGACGACCTGGAGCAGGAGTGGGCGTGGAAGGAGCCCTTCGACTTCATCTTCGCGCGCAACATGATTGGCTGCTTCTCCAACTGGGCCGAGGTGATTGCGCAGGCGTACGGGAACCTGGAGCCGGGCGGGTACTTTGAGATCCACGACGCCGTGTACCCGATCCAGTGCGACGACGGGACGCTGACGGAGGACATGCCGCTGAGCAGGTGGACGCGCATGATCTCCGACGCGTGCGACCGCATCGGGCGGTCCGTGTCCGTGACGCACGAGTTCCCGCGCATGATGGAGGCGGCCGGCTTCGAGGACGTGACGGTCGCGCGGCTCAGGTTCCCCGTCAGCCCGTGGCCCGAGGACCCCAAGCTGCGCGAGATGGGGCTGTGGGTGCAGGCGTCGCTGCTGCCGGGGCTCGAGGGCATGTCGCTGGCGCTGTTCACGCGGGTGCTCAAGTGGAGCAGGGCCGAGACCATTGTCTTTTGCTCGCACGTGCGGGAGAATGTGAAGAATACGGACCTGCACGGGTACTGGGACGGGTACGCGATTTACGGGCGGAAGCCGCTGGGTCCGCCGGGGGGTGATGAGAAGGAGAAGTGAGTGTGTGGGATATGGGCGAGGAGGCGTTTATTTTTTTATTTTTTGGTTCCAAAACCGGGCGGCATTGTGTTTTCAGCGTGCATGTGGCATCTTGGGGAGGATTGATGAGTTATGTCAAACAGTCTTATTAGATGAACTGTCAAAAGAGAGTTGGCGGGTTGAATGAGTCAGGGGAATAAGTTGATCGACGACTTCGGATGAACTTGGGGACAAGTCCAGACCTAGGTGTGAGTTCCGGCCTCAGTCAACCAGTAGCACACTGAACAATTTTTTGACTACACCAGGGAGCTTGAATACTCTTGTGGCTTAATTATAATGTGTCCATCAGTCTGCTTTCGAACTGGTTCTTCTAATCTCGATCTCGCCTTGACTTATCACTTTCACTTGCCCTTCTCTTGTTCTCAAGCCCTTGATTTTTTCAATAACAAAAACGGAACCGGCATTTTCGAGCAGCAATTACGCCTTGAGAAGGGTCTTCTTCGTGGCGGGCTTCTGGCTCCAAACCACCAGTGTTGAGCGCTCTCATCCTCAGGCCCCCTCTTTCATGAAATCCCAAAAGCCTCCTGGCATCGTCTGTGTCGGATCCAGAGCGAAAAGTTCGTCGCAGTTGCAAGGGTTGGTGTTGCACAGACCCGAACACGACTCGATGGCGCCCATATCCGCGGATGGATCAGATGCCGAGTGTGAATCTAGCCCATCGTTTGTATTCACCCCCTCTGCATTGTGACATGTTCCCTGCGAAGCAAGCTCTCCTTGAGTTGCGGCTTGGGTGACCGGGTCTTTGCTGGCCGGAGTGACTTGTTGGCTATATTGCCCACTCGACAAGTCCAGCCAGTGTTTGGTCTCCATCACATATGAATCTTTGCTGTTACCAGACTTCGGCGTGGGCAGCTGGTGTTGGGAGGCGCTTCCCTCGCTGTCTGCGGTGCTTACATGCGAGCTCGCAGCACCGGCTCGCCTGCCTCGCGGTCCTCTCGCAGCACGAGATCGAGAGCACGCCATCTCGATGTTGCACCTCTCTAGGTTTCGGTCAATGAGTGACCGGAAGAGACTCCATAGTCGATCGCCAGAGTTGAGGCCGTTTGGAAGACCGATGCATTGGCATAGTGTTTCGACGAGGCCGTTCACAAGGCTCTGGCATCTTGCAGTGTCATCTGCAAACGTTTCCTTGACCTCATGGAACTCGATGACTGGCTCGAAGTCTGTCCGATGAAAGTCAGCCTTGATAACGACGCTGCAAGTCTCGTCTACATACCTTCTGAAGGAACAATTTCGTCCTCGGGGAAAAGAGATCTCCACAGGGGCTCCCAATGAATGATCTGGGTTCGCGATTTCCTATCCGCCAGCTTCGCCTCAATTTCTGGGGTGATTCCGTCCTCAGGGTTCGTCTGAGTTGACCCCGACCTCTCTTGGGCACTGCGTGTCTGGCAGATCTCTTCGGCGGACACGCGCAAATGATCATCAAGGGCCTCCGAGGTTGGGAAATTTTCCTGGCACCGTCGACAGGTGAAGCAGGGGCGTACTTTTTGTTTGTGGAACAACCCAATGTGCCGTCTTCCATCAAAATTAGCTTCAGTTCCTCAGTCAAAAGGGGCTTGACTCACTTGACCAAAGATATCGAATCAAACGCGACCAAGGCACAGCCTTCGTGGTCTCGGACGTTGAACCTCAGTGGATTACGCTTCCGGAATGGACAAGCAAATCGCCCCAAACTTTTGGTCTTCTTCTGTCCTCTGGATTTCGCTCCACATTTGGTCCCTTCATCCTTGTCTCCGTCTCGTGTTGAGTCATCCGGAGTATCTTGTCGTCGACGCTTTCCGTTGGCCCGGTCTGACGGGCTCCGCCCTTGGAGGCTTGCCTGGCCCGCCATGTTGGCCTTTGAGCATTCCGAGTTGTCTGCAGCAGCTTCCTGGACATCTTCTGGCGTACAGGGAAACTCCATTGTTGGTCCGGTGAGAACGGATAGCTCGTTCAAACACCTGTTGACGCTTGCACACGCTTCCTCCGGGTAGACGACCTGGCTCAAAGAGACGTTGAACGCGCTGGATAAAACGAGACTACAAATGTCGTCCACCGAGGGTAGACTTTCGGGAGTTGTCGGGGAAGAAGATTGCGCAGAATCCTCGTCGTCTTCGGTTTTGATTACGACCTCCGGGGTCCGAGTCCCTGGACACCTGGGATGTCGTCAGCAAAGCTTTCCGCCGCGTTTGCGCGCTCTTCATAGAAATTATACATACTCTTGGGTCGCTTTCTTTATGATTACCTTGTCTGAGCTTTTCTCGTCGGCCTCTTCATCAACCCCTTTCTTTTCCACGATGCCAGTCCTCATGGTAGCATACTTCTCAAAGACGTACTCCTTCTCATCATCGTCTCGCTCCATCGCGAGCCTGAGTCCATCGATGATTGCTCCATCTTTTATACTGAAGTCCAGGAATGCGCCTTTTGTTGTTTTCTTGTCCTTTTCTTCCGATTCATTTGGCGGTGCAACCCACTCGTCCAAGACAGAGGACTCCAGCTTCGCACCTGCTTGACCAGACAACCAGGCAAAGCATGCCTCCCAATGCGCGTAGGAAACGACGTCTGCACCGGACTGCCGGATCTTGGTCGCCAGCACTCTCAAGGGCGTCCGTCCCTGAAAATCCTTGGCGTTGACATTTGCGCCGTTCTGCACTAGCGTTCTCATGGCGAGTTTCTTGCCATGCCGAACCGCCACATGCAGTGCTGTCTCGCCATCGCGGTTTCGGGCGTGTATATCCGCTCCAGAGTCAATGAGAAACTCGAAAATGTTGACTGGAGTTCTCCAGTCGTCGTCCTCTGGCAAGTAGGCCACGAAGTGCATCAGCACTGTATTTCCTGCATCATCGTACGCGTTGACATCGACTCCGAGCGACTCGAGATCTTTGACACAGTTTTCTCTCTTTCTGAAACCAACGTTTGAGGAGTCTAGGTCTTTCGGCTTCGTCCGTTTCTTGGAAAAAACGGGCCTGCGTCTCCTTTTCCTCGGTGGCGTCGCGTCGGTACGGAACTTTTCGTAGTCGGGGAATTTTCTGAGAAGAGAGTCACGAGAAAGAACGGCTGAAGCGATGCAATGCAAGGCGTTCTTGCCTCCGTCGTATTCGATCATCGGGTTCGTGTAGGCATCATTGATCGTCCTCAGCAGCTCAGCCTCATACTCAATTGGCGACAACGTTGTGAGCTTTCCGTCTTGCTCATCGCGAACCGGATTCTTAATTGGGGATGTCCCGAGCGTTTTCAAGTCTGGGACAAGCCCAAATGCGTCCCTGGTCATATATGCCTGAGAATCAAAAGGTGCAAACATCTCGGAAAGTACATCTTTGTCAGAGATCATTCCACTCATCACATGAAAGATGCTTCTGCCATACACGTCCTTGGCATAGATGTCGAAGTCGATGTTTGCTAGGTAGTGAAGTAGAAGACGCAAGGCTTCTGCTCTTCCTTTGTACCACGACCCCGAGAGGCAGTGCAGGAAGGTTTGGCCGGAGCTGTTGGTAGACTCCAACAAGTCTTGGTGCTCTACCAGCGTTCGAAGCAAAGTGACGGGATGAGACCGAGCGGCCAAGAAGTGCAGGATGGTGTTGCCAAAGGCATCGCAGTACTTGATGTCGTCGTTGAATGTTGGTCCGAACTTGAGAATCCTCCGCGCTTGAGGTGACAGTCCGTATGGGCTTGCCCACAAAAGTGTGCTTTTGTCGTTCTGAACACTTTGGTAAACACTGCAGAGACAGAGACTTCTGTCATGGGCATCGGCCCCTTCCATGCACACTCCTCGTTGTTGTCGAAACTGATCCGCCATTAGGAACTCTGAAGCCAACAGGCACCCGGTCGCCGGTATCTTCAAGGCTCCGGAGTTGCCGAGAGTCGTGGAATGTTCGTTGCGGTCGTTATCCTCGGAAGCCAACGTGGCGAGGTCTTCGGAGTCGGCAATGGTTGTGCCATCAAGGACAAGCTTGAGTTCGTCTTCATTGATGTCAAAATCCTTTCCCACTTGCTCCTGCGCCTCTTCCGACGTGGACATCTCCGCGTCAAAGTCAGGTGAGTTGACCGGGAGATCGCTCGAAGGCTTCTCAGGCAACTCCTCCGTCTCGGTCTTCAGCTTGTGTGTGTTCGGCTGGGGTGGAATGGGAAAGCCTTTGTCGGAATCCACTGGATTGTCACGAACTGTATAACTACCGTCTCTTGAGACGTTTTCTCGATCACAGAGGAGCTTGAGCCTTCTTTTAGCGTCTTGCCGATCTCTTGGCCGTAGCCACCTGGGCTCTTTATCCAGAATTGCATTGAGTTTCTGCTGCGCCGTGTATTTGCTCCTGCAGTTGATTATAGTCAGTTGAGAGAATTTGTGCCACACTTGATTTGCTCCACGTACGGGGCCGTTCCATTGCGGTGATCGCCAAACACGAGGCTCCCAATTTTCAAGAGAGGTAGTGTCGTGTAGAGATAAAGCCTCGCCAACTTTCTCTCTGCGGAGTCTGTCCATAGTGATGGTCTGCCTGGTTGGGGAGCATTATCGGGTTCGGAGCTGAGGTTTCCAGGCGGAACGGCTGCGATACCGTCAGCATTCCCTGCAGCTGACGGCACGTCTCCATCATCCACGTCGGGTTTGACGGTCTTGCTCGGAACTCCTTCCGAGGGTTCCATCATGGTTGGTTCAGAAAATTGAGGACACAAAAAAGAGTGTCGCGTTTCTCAGTCAGCTCCCTATCAAGCCTGAAATCAGAAAGTCAAGAGGTGGAAGTGATTTGGTCCAGTTATGTAGAACGAGGGTGGAGGTTCAGGCACCTCATTCGGCTCAGTCGTCATAACTTGTCGCCTTTGGTGGCTGTGTACCAGCTTCGCCAGCCGAGACAGCCTGATTGGGGCTGGGTGAGTGAGCTTGCAGGGGCTAATTCAGGAAGGGAAACGAGGCATAAGCCCGACTGCTGGCGGCCTCTTGTGGAGTCTGGTCTCAGTTTTAGGCCAGGGGTAATAACCTGTCATTGGTTCATACAGACAAGATTGGAATCGCATGTGGTTTTGTATTCCCAGTCTCTAGTTCTTGTCAAAATCCCAAGAAGAGTCGCACAGCTGGCCGAGCCTTCTCTCTTTAGTTCATACACTTGTGACTGAACGACGAATTTTGTGAGTTTCAGAGGTTTCATAGTTGACCGCATCTACCGCCTCCGCTGCCACCAGTGTCGTTTTTCCAGCCCCCGTTTCACACATCGTTTGGAATCTCAGATACAAACCCAGACACCCCACCCGAGATCCTAACTTTGAGCGGCAAGGAATCGAACATCAAACCTCCCGGTCTTATCTTAACACTTGAAAACGCTTCTCCAAGACACAATCAGATTGTTGCTCTACCTTTCTATCCTCCTGTGTTTTCACTGCTACCATGGTCAAAGGTGGACAGTCCAGGTGGGCGAATGAGCAAACCTGCCATCCGGTCGTCGTCATGTTACCAATTTGTACTTGCTAACCCGCCCCCGATCTCATAGATCTTTGTACGATGGCCTCCCTCTGAGAGAGACCGATATCTACCGAACCCTCCCATCCACTCTTCGTCCCCCTGGGAGCCGCCCGTTCATACCTCGAACACCGGTCCTCCAGATTTCGCTGATGTTAGCTGTATCCAAGCCGTCGATCAGAATCGATGTGCCCGATAGCATGAAAGATTCAGATCAATTGGGAAAGGAGGAGTCGCGGAACCGCCGTCGCATAATGGCCTTAAGCCCTAACCAGATGCCGTTTTACCTTTGCTTCCTCTCTTGCACTTTCACCATCCGCAGGTCGACGACACTCCAGTTGCTTCGAACCACGGGGCGCGTTCTTTTCCCTCCCCTTCTTCCTTCTTCTTCCAACTTGCCTAAGCACCAAAATTTAATCTCCCAAAACAACCGCCCTTTCTCCCGCAAGTGAACGCGTGACAAATTGGACCTCCTACACTTCGTGTGCTACCCCTACCCATTTCGCTAATTCGCAAACCAGCCCGCGTAGCATCCCAGAATGCCGCGCCACCCTCGACACCCCGACGATGACCGTGATCCCTTCCGCGCCGAATGGACAGCAGCCGGCACTCGGACAAACCATTATTGGCCGTATCCCGCCTCTGTTCGCCAGCCCCAGCAGCAGTCGTGTCTGGCAGCCCGTCTCTCGGTCAGACCGCCCTATGGCCGCCCGCAGAGAACGCCAAGTACGTCCGTATCTCCCACACCCTCGAACGTACAGACCATTTCATCAAAGTCATCCCGGAATCCCACACCCTGAAAGCTGATTTTTTGGACGGCCCTTGTAGACTCGAGACTGTTCTGTTTGTAACCCCTTAATCGTTTCGACGACCGTCGACGCCTACGGACACCTGCTGCTGCGCACCAGTCACGCACCTTGACCTTGATCGGACTAACTTTGCGCATTGTCTCCCGCACCGTCTCAAATTTGGGTTATACGGACCTAGAGCTATCGCGCAGATTGCGTACTAAAGTTATAGATTGATTCGCCATTTGATGCGCAAGTGTATGTCATCAAGCTTAACTGCTGTCACCGCCCATCGACATATTCCTAGAAGTATACTTTTTCTTGCTTTGTCATATTCCTAGAAGTATACTTTTCCTTGCTTTGTTTCAATAAACCACCATCCCTCTTCCTCGCGAACCTCTCTTGTTTTCCATTTGTCTGGATCATATATGGTCCAGGTTTCAGTGTCCACATGCTCTCTAGTAGGTGTCCATGCCGAAGAGTTGCCTGATCTCGGGTTCTTGTCTGACTTGCCGGTACTTGGACCTTGCTCTCCATCCGAGCCGGGGTCGTTGCGAACCTTGCCATAGTCAACTGTTCCGTTTATGTGGATATGTCCAGATACCACTCTCTTCTTGCCGGCAAAGAATTTAGCACTGATGACGTTGGAATGCGACGGAACTTCGTGAGACTGATGAGCCTTAGCGCCCCTGAAATGTAATACTCGTCAGCTTCGCGTAGTGCCGATACTGCGGGGTTTCTTACGAGATCTGGATGCCGTCAACGGTTGGGAACTGGAAATAATCAGCTGCGAATAAAAACCGAGTTAATGACGGGAGCATATCACATCTGTCTTGACGTTTTTCGAAGCGGCATTTATCCAAGCCATTGAGCACCGCTCGATTTATTATGGTCTTGTATATGGGCAAGAGTCACCTTGCCGAGCAATTTGAGAGCGTTCTTCGCAGACTTGCCAGACATTTTGGAGTTTTCAAAGAAAGAAGATAATGCTTGAATAGAGAGGTGTAGAGGGCGCTGTTGAACTGAGTGATAATAAGCTTAGACGGTAGCAAGTTGCCATGACTCTGCTCCAGACATGGACAACCTTTCAGCTATTAATGCTTGCCCAAAGTGAGTCTATAGAGACTGGAATGCCGCGTCGCGGAGCCAGGCACTGTCTCAGTTGGCGCTAACACTGGCGGTGGCCAACATCACCTGGGCCACTGCCCTACAGGGCGGCAACAAGAACAAAGTCGAAAGATCATATTAACTTTGACCGCCCTGATCAAGATGCTGCTCACCAGGTAATGAAAGGCCCTGTTCAGGTAATGAAAGGCCCTGTTCATGTAATGAAAGGCCCTGTTCATTATTGGGGCGGCTGCCTGACCCAGGCGTTGGCTTGCTGCGCCAATAGAAATGGAGTACCAGCTCTGCCGAGGCGAACAAGGATGGTATGTAACTCAGTTGGGGATTCCCCTTTCATACCTGATCACCTAATCAAGCGACCGCAACACTCAAGGCGACAAATAATGTGGTCTCATCGCCCCACACACCCCATCCTGTCTGCCAATGATGACCGATCTCCTATGTGGTGGAATCTGGTCGGCTAAGCGCTCCCAGGAGCTCTCAATGACGCAACAATATTGTCATTTCTTTAACTCATCAAACACCACTGTGCCGAATCGCTATGCCAAATTTAACCATATCAGCGCCCATAGCCGCTCAATTTTCGCCCAGCACAAAGCATGTTATTTCAGAGGTTTCCAAGTTTCATGCAGTTGTGTCGACCACGTGTACTCGCGTCACAGTGCAAAATGGTGTCCCGGAAATACTCTGGCCCGAGGGTCACACTTCCGCCGCGTGTCTTCCCGTCTAGCGGCTTCGAGATCATCGACCCATCCGAACGTGTGGAGGAGGAGCGACTGCCCTTCTACAATTACAAGGATTATTACCCCGTGAGAATTGGCATGGTGCTGAAAGATCGCTACCAGATTGTTGCGAAACTCGGATTCGGGACAACCTCGACCGTATGGCTCTGTCATGATCTCATGTATGGTTTACTACCTCTGTCTCCGACTAACCTATTCACTAACATCCTTTAGAGAACGAAAATACTGGGTGCTGAAAGTTCATGTGAACACCTTGACAGAAAACCAAGAACTGCGGGTTTATCAGCATCTAGCCGGCGTCTCTATCGAGCACTCGGGCCGAGACTACATTCGACAAGTTAAAGATTCCTTCAGGTTAGATGGTCCGCATGGAAAACACGATGTTTTTGTAATGGAACCGCTGGGTATGAGCTTGAGAACGCTTCAGGAACAACAGAGTAACCAAATCTTCCACGAAACTCTCGTTGTGAGCGCTGTCGATCAGGTGCTGCAAGGGTTGGACTTCCTCCATGAGGCGAACGTGGTACACACCGGTAAGGATACCTGTCCATTTCCTCCTTGATAGTAAGCCTTCCTGCTGATGACCAAGCCACAAAGATCTTCATTCGGACAATCTCCTCATTGCTTTCACAGATGACTCCATTCTTTCCCAGGTGGAAGAGGGCGAGATCTCCAAACCATCAGCGAGAAAACAAGTCGGCGACAGCATCGTTTATTTGTCTCGATACATGCTTGGGGGTGCAGGCCGCCTCACCCTTTGCGATTTTGGACAGGCGCGCATCGGCAGCGAACATAAGGGAAAGGCGATGCCACTGCAGTATCGTGCACCAGAGGTCATTCTCAACATGGAATGGAGCTATCCTGTAGACGTCTGGAGTGTGGGACTCTTGGTATGATAACCCTTTTGTTCCCAAATTATTCCGGTGTCACCTCCGTCTAAGCTATGCTCCTCTGATTTTAGGTATGGGACCTTCTTGAGCCTACAGGTTTACTCGGCGTTTATGATACGAATTCGAGAGCCTTAAATGACGCCCACCATCTGGCAGCAATGGTTGCAATCCTTGGCCCCCCGCCGCCCGAATTCCTCGACAGGAGTTCAGAGACAGCCAAATACTGGAGTAAGGACGGTGAGTTCCATGAAGCTCAGCTGTCGAGCTTTTACTCACTCAAAGTTTTGTGTCTAGGCACGTGGAAGGGTCCTGTTCCTATACCAAGTGAAAGGACCTTGGAGTCTCTCGTCACGAAGTTGACGGGGGATGAGGGAGCTTCGTTTCTTGACTTCGTCAAATCAATGCTCTGCTGGCTTCCCGAGGACCGGCTCACTCCCGGGCAGGCCTATTTTCATCCTTGGCTGCGAGAAGTCTTAAAACAGCCACATATGTCGCAGTTATCTACATGATGGAGCTTGCCTGCACAGTGATGGGTCACATGCGTCACTATTATTCTGATGGCTTGATGGAATGTTTTACACTCAATGAGGAAAGATGCTGCTCATATGCCTATCACCCACACTTCTTGGTACGAAGGTCTGCCTGCTAGTGGCTCCTGAGCATCTGCACCTGTGTTGCTTTCTTGGCTGGACGCTTCGAATCCGCGCTCATGTCCACCACTACCCATCCCTAAAAAGCTGCAACCTGTGTTTTCTCGCTTCCTTCTCGCATAAATACGTCGCATGCCCTCCTATCCTAACCGGTGGCGTAGGGGGCCGACGGCCAAGTCCACCGTAATCCAGCGCGCCCCTGAGATGCTGTAAACGAGCAATCAAGCTCGTGAATGCTCGTGTTTGGCTGTCGCTGTCTGTCGCCTCAGTCTCGGGTCAGTCAGACGCTTGTCTTCGATCGCTTGGATGCAGGCTCGGGTGCCCTGGCGCGTTTCGTTAACATGAATAATTCAAGCCAGGATCGACGTCGCCACCAGTTGAGTACCCCATCCGCTTGGCTCATGGCCTACAGGTTTGCTTCAAAAGCCTCTGGTACACTGTGGCTCCCGTGGGCTCGTGAATGCACGTGTCTGGCTATCGCTCTCTGCTGCTTCAGTCTTTGGTTTCTGAGATGCAGACGTCGGTCACTTGGGTTTGGGCTCGGGCAGCTCTCGCAAATGGGGGTGTTCATCGGGACACCGCATTCGCGGTCGTTGCGAAGATGGGGTTGACCGAGTCCCCCTTCCGAGTCGGGCGTTGGTCAAGCCCTCCGACGAGAGACTTTTAGGGCTCTGACGGCGGGTATCATCAGTATTTCGTCCTTCAATTCCGGTGACTATTAGCGGTAGCTCAAGTCTCGGTCGACGTGAGTCAGGGATAGGACCATCGTCAGGAAGAGGGCTTGCGAGCGCTTGATGGGCTTCGGTGGGGTTTGCGACGCTAGTTTGCGAGCTCTTCCACTGAACTTGATGAACTTATCTTCATTCAAGCCAAGGATGTCCTCCAGCTTTTCAATGATCAGGTCGGGGCCGTTAATGAAGACTTCGTCGTCACTGCTCTCGTCGAATTCAGCAGTCCTGAGTCGAACGTCGTGAAGCATGGCGAGGTACGCTAGCATAGACCGGTGTCAGTCCGTTTGAGGGTCCCTCAAGGAATAGAACTCATTTGCATTTTGAGGAACGCGCGACGGATGAGGTTCGAGGATGCCATGTTCGGGGTGACGACAGATGGCCAGAGGTGGATTCCTTAAGGCATTGTTCTGAATATAGGCTTTGGACTGACGTATCCCGGCTTCAAGGCGCTGGGTCTGAGTTTCGAGGCACTGTATTTAGACCTGAACACCAGTGACCTCGATTTCGACGAAGTCGATGGAGTGCCGGATGGATGTGAACTCAACGTTTAGGTTCTTGTCCTGTGCATTTTGCAAGTCGATGTAAGATATATGATAGCGATTTTCTCGGGCAAGCCATCCGTCCATTTTGTGTAGGGTTTGTGTAGTCGACGGCGGTTTTCATGTTTGCTCGGTGACAACCTACAAAGAGAA
This sequence comes from Colletotrichum tropicicola, assembly GCA_025962755.1. Classification (NCBI taxonomy): domain Eukaryota; kingdom Fungi; phylum Ascomycota; class Sordariomycetes; order Glomerellales; family Glomerellaceae; genus Colletotrichum; species Colletotrichum tropicicola. Next base: position 45,648 of record JAOWMA010000126.1, read on the forward strand.
TTCATCATCCACCCGATCCCATCTCAATCGCTTTACATACGAACTCTACCGCCAAGTATTAGCCACCACTCTTGGCCACCAACCATGGCCCGTGATATTCGACTCGGGATTCCAACTCCGTCGTCTAACACAAGCCTTGAGCCTCTTACTTAGGGCATTGTTTCGTCAATTCCCAACGTCTCGATTCATTGTTCTCGATTTCGCGTTCTCAAAATCGGTCTAGATAACGATGGGCTCGACCAATTCCAAAACGACAACATCGTTGCCGCCGCCCAGCTCCTGGCTGATGCCGAAGTCGACATGATCGGCTGGAGCGGTACTTCTTCGGGATGGTTGGGCTTCGAGGCCGACGAAAAACTTTGCGCCGCCATCACTGCAGCGACGGGCATCCCTGCTACCACGTCGGTTCTTGCACTGAATAAGGCCGTTAAAGAGTTTGGCGTAACGCAACTTGGCCTCGTCACGCCGTACACGGACGATGTGCAGGAAGCCATCATCCGGACGTATTCTTCTATTGGCATCGACTGCAGCAAGGAGAGCCATTTGCGAATTTTTGAAAATTCAACTTTCGCCGCAGTCGAAGAGTCTACCTTGGACGGCATGGTAGACGAGGTTACAGCCAAGAGTGTACAGGCTGTCACAACATTTTGCACCAACCTCAGAGCAGCTCAGCGTGTGGCACACTGGGAGAAGAAACACGGGATTCCAGTCTTTGATACGGTTGCTACCGTTGTTTGGGAGATGTTGAGAGCATGCGGTGTTGATATGAAGCCCTTAGCACCCTGGGGTTTATTGTTTACAAAATAACGGGGTTCTCATCATCGACTGGGGAGTCATACAAATATAAAATTACAAACGAATGCCTGGTCGCTGAACCGCCGTTTCTTTCTTTCTACATGCCAATATATTCCAAAAGTGACCGCCGCGGAGACTTGACCTAGTGGAGGACTGCCTGCCTTGTCATGGGCTTCTTGTAACACGCCGCCAAGAAAGGATCTACAATCGGAAGAATGCAGCAGGTAGTAACCTAAAATCTGCATCTCGCAGTGCGAGAAGGTGTATTGATCTTCGGGTCCACAACTCTGCCGCCGCCTTGCCGCATACGTGCTACCTCTAGAGTAGTTTTGTATCGAAACCTAGGAGATGACATGTGGACAGGGCGGCTACTCAGCCAGCCATAGAGTTCAGATCAGTCGAAAGGGCATATGTAGCAAGCGTTAGTATTGCTTGGCAGGTCATATGCCGTTAAACAAGACATCCTGCCTTGCAACTCCTGCTTCGCTGGCACGACAGCGGAAGTTTGACCTGCGAAAACAGATGCCAATTTTCTTGACACTTCAGAGTGAAGCCATCCCAAATTCCAGCTCCTTTTCCAAAGATCCACGGCTTCTTTTGATGTGACCCAAAGTCGGCGATAAATGTAAGAATTGCATTCAACTTGCGCCACCGCAATGTCAAGTTCCTAAGTGTGACGTCGGCTTCTGGCCTTCCCAGGAGAAAAGCCACCGTGCCCCTGTGTTCAGCACTGGAATGTGCGACGACGGGAAACCTTTTGAAATTTTGAATGATAGATCCCTGAACTGATGTTTTTACACTACCTGAAGTGCGTTCAAAACAGCGCCAGTTGGGCTTCTTACTAACCCGGCGTTTCTTGCACAGTGGCGTACATGAGGCAGCGACTATGGCAAATTCTGCCCCATCTCTCTGCAAAGCGTATTTCTACAAGCATGCCAAGACTCCAAAAGCAAAAGACTACATGATCACCGGAACATTGACTGTGATCCATAGCATACATACACGGGCTAATGTATGCCACTTGCCGAGTAAACTTCGGCACGGAAGCTGCTTTGCGGGGACGATACTCATTCTGTAGTGTGACACTAATGAATGTCTCCTCGGCTTCTGCTGCAATCAAACAGGTTTAGGCACTCGGAAGTTTATTGTTCTAGCAAGAAGACTTCTCCGTCTCTGGACTTCATCTCGCTATTGTCAACAGAAGCAGAAGAGCAGTAGCTAGGAACGTCACATTCGCTTGCTGAATGTTGTGAGGTACCGGTAGAAACAGCGGGCCTGATGTGGTTGTTCACGGAGATGCGAGACTTTTGGTCGTATGAGTTCCGGTACGGCGCGTGGGTGTACTCCTTTGACAGCGTCTCAAGGAACGGAACACTACAGGAATGTCGTGGCTTGTGATATTCGTACGATCACCCAGCCCGACAGGTTTCGGGGTTCACCGCATGAACCATTCTCATTTTCAAAGAATCTTGAGTGGGGAAGAAATCATTTGAGCTTTTCGGCTCTCAATCCAAGGTCCGTTCAAGAACTGGCTATTTAATTCACTGATATCTCCCCTAAAATGACTCTCATCGCAATTCCAAGCCAACATATCTTTCGTTTCCTACATCAACAACCAGCTTCTCATCATAAGCTTTTGGCCTGACATACAATCCCACAATGACGATCAAAGAAATTCCCAAGAAAGACCGCCTTGACGAGGTGGATGTGTTGATCGTCGGCTCTGGTCCTGTCGGGGCCGTTTTTGCCCGCACTCTCGTTACGGCTGGGCGAAGCGTTGTCATGATAGACCTTGGGGATCAGTAATTTGCACTTTGTCTATTGAAAATTGATAGATAACTAAAATCTCCTCACAGAGAAACCAGACGAATCGGCGACCACAAGAAGAACAGCGTCGCTGTCCAGAAGGACATCAGTCTTTTCACGAAGTAAGTATCTCATCCGTCCCCCTTTCGCAAAGAAAGCTATCGATAGCAGTTGCTAATGAACTTCTCAGCACTGTTAAGGTTGGTGGCCCCCCAACACCATCGCCAAATCCCTAGACTAACATCGGCCTCAGGGCGAATTGCATCCCCTGTCCATCCCAACCAACACGACCGACCCGTACCTTGAGCCTGCTTCATGGGGCCCCAAGTAAGACTCGCGCTTGCTCTCATGATTCACCATGACTATTTTCTGACGGCTGTCTAGCACGGCTCAAGTCAAGTTCCTCCAGAACGGTCAGAACCCGGGCCAAGAATCCTGGGACAACCTCCCCGCCGCCGCCGCATCCCGCATCGTCGGCGGCATGGGCTCGCACTGGACCTGCTGCACCCCCCGCCAGAACAAGAAGCTGGAGAGATCCGATCTCTTCTCCGACGGCGAGTGGAACGACCTATACACCCGCGCCGAAAAGCTCTTCTGGACCGATGATACCCTCTTTGACAAGTCGATCCGCCAGCAGCTCGTCAAGCATGTCCTGGCCGAGGCCTACGAGAAGAAGGGCCGCAAGATTCAGAGCATGCCGCTCTGCGGCAAGCGCAGTGCGAAAAACAAGGAGTTCGTCGAGTGGGCATGCACCGCGACAATCCTTGGAGACCTCGCCGAGCCTCGAAACTCAGACAGTCGCTTCCAGTTGCGGCCCAACACCCAGTGCGTCCGCCTCGTGGTCGATGACAACTCTGGACAGGTTGAGATGGCTCTCGTCGAGGACCTTCTTGAGAACCAGAAGTACTACATCAAGGCGAACAAGATCGTGGTGTGCGCCGGTGCGGTTTTGACGCCTGGCATTCTCTGGAACTCGGCCGGTCTCCGAGAGTCCGTCCCGGCATTGGTGAGTACCGGACATCCACATTTCTCTTGTTTTCCACGGCAGCATATTAATCTTTCTGAACATAGGGCCGCTACTTGACCGAACAGCCCATGGGCTTCTGCCAAGTTGTCCTCAAGAAGACTCTCATCGAGGACATTGCGTCAGACAAGTTCAACCTCGGCTGGAAGCATGCCGTCGCGCAACACAAGGACAAGCACCCGAACGACCCTCTGCCGATTCCGTTCAACGACCCCGACCCGCAGTGCTACTTCCCCTTGTCTGAGGACTACCCTTGGCACACTCAGATCCACCGCGACGCCTTCGGCTACGGCGAGGTTCCGGGAACCATTGACCAGCGTGTGGTCGTCGACCTCCGTTGGTTCGGATATACTGAGCCTGAAAAGCGGAACTATGTCGAGTTCTCTAAGGACCTGAAGGACGAATTTGGCATGCCTCAGGTGAGATTCCACGTTGGCGTCGACGAGGGGTAGTTTTTCAACAGCCATCTGATCCCTTCTCCAGCCCACGTTCCACTACAGAATCAACGACAAAGACGCGCAGCGTTCGCTTGATATGATCACTGAGTGAGTCCATCCCGGCAGCCCCCCCGATATGAGTTACGTTCTCACATTACCGTTCCTAAATAGCATGGTTGAAGTTGCCCGCAACCTTGGCGGCTTCCTCCCCGGCGCCGAGCCAAAGTATCTCCCTCCCGGCTCCGCCCTGCACATCTGCGGCACCTACCGGGCCGGCAAGACCAAGGTCGACGAGAACACTGGAGAGGAAGTCAGCGTCGTCGACCGTCTCGGTCGGGTTTGGGGCCAGGATAACCTCGTGCTCGGCGGGTGCGGCGTCATCCCGACTGCGACGGCCTGCAACCCGACTCTCACGGCTGCAGCCTTTGCACTTGCCGCCGCCGATCAGATTATCAAGGATCTTGAGCAACAGAAGTAGTAGAAGACAGAGCCATGTGTCGAGGTGATTTGGAACGGTCTTTACTAGAGACAGCTTAGCTTTTTGTGCAATGACGTCTTCAGTCGTCAAACAACACTCATTTTTCGTCCTTGCCCATTTGTATTCACCAATCCCATCAATGATCTACCACTGACATTCTCCGTTGATCACGACTACACACCGCCAGGCGCATACTCTCTCAAAGCCTTCGCCATCGGTGTAAAGTCAGCGCCTGCAAGCACCTTCTCCGAAGTCTTCCACCCAAGAGCCCACGGCAACCTCTCCTCCACAAAACTGGCATTGATCCAGTCTCTCCTGGCCTTGCTATCTTCCACACTCCCGCCGAAAGCGGCAAGAACGCCACTCATCTGCTCAAAAGTAGCCTGCACCCCCGCCGCATCCAGTTGAAACTGAGGGTTCTCCTTCCTCGCATCCTCCAGTCTCGCCGCGCCCGCCTCCGCGGCCTGCTTCCAGGTCACGAGCTCACCCGGCAGCCTCGCCACGAACGAGTCCCAGATCGTGCGGTTGAAGCTCAGGTTATCCCCCAATGCGACGTCTCCCCGACTCAGGCTCCCGTCGTGGTCGAGCGGCTTCCGCGCGAGATCGTCCAGGTGGAAGGCGTCCTTCGCCCCCGTGGTGGCGTACTTCAGGGCGGCGGGCACGGGGCCGGCCGCGACCTCGCGCGAGAAGTTGAAGGCCTGCATCTGGGCCGCCGTGGCGCTCTCTGCCGTGATGAAGGAGCCGTTGCGGTTGATGTAGCCGTGGTTGGCGAGGATGTTGAGGGCCGGGCAGGGGGAGCGGCGGTCGGAGGGGCCCGGGGCGATGTAGGGGTGTTCCGGGTCTTCTAGCTGGGCGTTCGTGGCGCCGGCTAGCAGGGCCACGCAGATCGAGGCGACGAGTTTAGTTTGCATGGTGGCTTGTGAGGCTGGTCTAAAAACGATTGGTGGAACTTTCTCGAATCTCGAAGCTTTTTGGGCGTTTCTCGAGACCGTATGTCTCGGAGCGCACGGGAAAAGAATGACTACCGGTGAGTTCGGTGATAAACGAAGGGACTTGAATCAGCAAGATGTTGAAGAGCTCAAGAACTCATAGGCTCCGGAGGATACACTGGAGGCATTTCGCTGTTTTAAGAACCCAATGACTGGACGTCTGTAGGTAATCATCCCGGAGCCGGATCAGGGGATGAAGCACGACTCAATTACGTCTGTATTGGACGCATTCGCATTGGTTGAGGGGCATGGTCCGTGGCGAGGATATCTTTATTTAGGTTAGAATTATACTTTTCCCATAGTGCTCTGCAATTCAGGTACCCGGCATGGACATTCACTTTAATTGAGTTTGGCAGCACACACGGCCGCCACCCAGAGCCCCCTCGGCCCCTTATGGCTCCCTCTTTACCTCTCTTTTCTTTTGCAACCAGGGCTTTGTGTTGAATACCACGTGGTCACCCTGTACTCGGTCGCTCCGACGGAATTATGCTAGGCCAAACCAATCCCGATGGCGTACTTGTCACTATGACACTGCAATGATACCGAAGCGAGGTACTGAGTCAAAAAACTTGCTCAGGTACACGAAATGGACTGAAGAGGCAGACTGTAGACTGTTGTCAGCTGACCCCGGGGAGTCATTCATTCACCAAATCTTCAATAGCTCTGATGTCATCAAACTAAGAACAAAGATGAACCCAAAACATATAAGTGTCCTAGGAGACAGCTTTGAACGGAATAGCCTGAATTGTACACCGATGTCAAGGGTTTCGCAGAGTCCTCGGTTGAATACGGGCCAAGTTCGCCGTCACAAGCACGTCCAACTTCATTGTCAAGTAACTTAAAGACTGAGTGCTACCACCCAATCATCTCAACTAAGAAATATATCACCGAAAGGATAATTCATACCAGCCATCTGCTGTCTTTCGGCAGTCTGTTTCGGCAGTCTGTTGCATCAAGTGGAACATGTGGCCGCGAGACGTTGGAAATGATGTTAACCTCTTGGCCTGACAACACTGAAAAGTGGGCATCGTGGACCTTCCGCCCCATGGTTCAACAAACAAAATACGACTCGTATTTCGTTGATATCTTACCAACAGAATGCAGTACAAAGCATCTCTTACTCCATGTTCCACCCTCTCCTTCGTCTTCCCATTGGCAGTCACTGATCAGCGGAATACTACACGACTTGTGCTACAGTCCATTGGCAGTCAATGGGATGTGTCGAGGCCGATACTCTCTGTAAACCTCGAATATCGAGGCGTCGACAAGGTCCGTTGTAAACAAGGTAGTCGGTCTACCCCTGGGTACTTACCTAGACAAACTCTTTCGCAGTCAGACGAGCAAGTTATCATTTTACAAGCCTAATCATACTGCCTTCAAGTCGTCCTGTCCTGCCGAAAGCATATACCTCCCCGCCTAAGATCTTAACGACTAACCAAGATATACAGGTGTGGCCTCTTCAACGAAAGCTCAACCTCAAAAGAAACACCTTCACAACCACGATTTCCCAGAATGCCCTGATGGCGGTCTGGGTAGTGTGGGTAGACCATTCGTATCCGTAAAACACCCGAGGGAGAAACCGTGTGGGCGTGATGAAAACTCGGATTCTTTGACCCATCACAGACGTCCCCCCCAGAAAAAGAGAAAGCAAAAAGGGGAAAAGTCGAAAAAAAAGCCGACGGAATATCGGGATACGCAACGAAAACCGCCGAGCGCGTCTCGCCCATCATCCCACTCGGCTAATGCGCGGCCAAGACGGGAGGGCTCCGGGTAACGGAAGCCCCCCCTTACCACCCGGGAAGACTGGGACATTCGAGTTCCCGCCCCGCCCAACTGCCGGAAATGGCCAAGACCGGGAGCATACGGGAGAGAATTTGGAGCCTGACGACGATGGTCCGACGGGGGTTGGACATGGAGTCGGATCCAGTTGGGCTTTCAACATGAATAATGAGCACTCCGCGGCCCCATTGCCTCGGTCCGCGATCCCCCGAACGTCGGGTGCTGCTGTCGGGCAAGATTTTTTTTCCCTCCCTTCACGTCACGGAAATAAGCCGAGCATAGTTTGATTGAATTTCTTTTAGATTACTAGTTAGGGTAGTAGGTAACTTGAAAATATGGGATATCACAATCGTGACGTTGTCATCGTTACTCCTCCGCGCGCCATGCAACATTCCGCATTAACGTGTGACGCCCGAAAATGGGCTCATTTCCACAAGTGCCTCGCTATGGAATACGCCTTGGGTATTCCGGGTAATTACTATAGACAATGATGGACAATCCTTTAGACGGCAGAGCCACGGCGCTCAATGTCCTCGACAACAACCTTGTCAAGGACGCCATCCTTGGCAACGGCAGCGGCGAAGGTCTCGTGGGGCTTCCACTTGGCTGAGGTACGGGGGGTGGTCTCCTCCATCATCTTGTCGACCTGCTCGAGAGACAGACCCTTGGTCTCGGGAACCAGGAAGTAGGTGTAAACGAGGGCGCAAGTGCACAAAGCTCCCCACACGAAGAAGACCTTGGACTTGAGGTTGCCGCGCTGGTCACCAGTCATGTAGGGGGTGATGACGGCGATGATGGTGTTCCACAGCCAGTTGGAGGCAGTAGAAAGAGCAACACCGCGGGATCGGATGGGAAGGGGGAAGACCTCGCCGATGAGAACCCAGGCACCGGGGCCCCAGGTGGAGGCGAAGAAGAAGATGAAGATAGCGATGAAGGCAATCTGGGCGTTGACAGCAGGAATGTTGTTGGCGATGCTGTTTCCGTCCGCGTCAAGGTGGGTGTGGTCGAAGCCAACGGTAACACCAATGATGGCGCAGAGGAACTGGCAGATCAACATGCCAGCAGCTCCGTAGAGAAGGATGGTGCGGCGACCAAATCTCTCGACGGTCCAGAAGGACAGGGGCGTCGAGCAGACGTTGACGAGAGTGAAGATCAGGGAGATCAGGAAGGTGTTGGAGATGGCGCCGGTAGACTGGAGGAAGGGAGTCGAGTAGTAGAAGATGAAGTTGACACCAGTCCACTGCTGCATCATCTGCAAGGAAGTACCGAGGATGGTCTTGCGCAGGTTGGAGTTGGACTTGCGGAGGCCGCCGCTGAAGCAGTTGGCCCAGGAGGCGAACCAGGTGGAGGAGGGAATGAGCTGGCGCTCGTACTCCTCGTTGGCGACGATCTCAGCGAGCTCGACCTGGATGTACTCGGACTCCTTGGGCTGGCCACGGAGGCGGGAGAGCGAGTTGGTGGCGTCTGCGAGTCTGCCCTTCTTGACGAAGTATCTGGGGGAGTCGGGGAGCAACATCAAGCCGCCACCAAGGATGAGGGCCCAGGGGAACTGGATAGCAATGGGGATGCGGTAGGCACCGGTGTCTTCACGTTCTTTGGTAGCGTAGACGACAATGGCAGCCAACATGATACCAATGGTGATGCAGAACTGGTAGCCGGAGACGAGAGCACCGCGAACCTTCTTGGGGCACTGTCGAATTTGGGCGTTAGCGGGCGTTCAGGAGGCCGAGTTTGAGGCGATTCCACTTACAATCTCGGACATGTACAGAATGACAATGGCGGACTCGAAACCGACACCGAGACCGGCAATGAGACGACCAGCAACAATGGCGCCGAGGGGGCTGCCAATGCCGGTAAGCATCTGGATCACGACACCGATCATGTAGATGAAGCAGCCGAAGATGACAGTCCACTTGCGACCAATCCAGTCGGCAACATCACCGGCAATGAGAGCGCCAAAGAAGGTACCGCAGGACAGGATGGAGACGATGAGGGAGGTGTCGGATTCGCCGATGGCCTCGGCACCGACGCCTTCAACCTTTTCGATGAAGATCTTGGATCCGAGGACACCGTTGATGTAACCGGAGTCGTATCCGAAGAAGATACCTCCGAAGGAGGCGAAGGCGCAGATCATGTAGGCCTTCCAGGTGACGGGGGCCTCGATGCGGGAGGGGTCTTCGGTGACGGCCAGGCCGACCGGTTCGCGGGTGACGCCGCCGGTTTCCTTCTCCATGGTGGTGGTATTGGAGAGAGGGTGCTGTGTGTTTTGACTTTGTGTAGTTGATGAAGATACCACGAGCTTGGCGGTATTCGGGGGGTGAGATGTACAAAGGACGAGAGGAGGCTTGAGGAGGAGGGAAGCTCGTGAGGAGGGAAGGGGAGCAAGAGGCAGAAGAGGAGGGCGAGACGCGGACCTTTTATCAGCCGTGTCACACTTCAGTTCAGGGTGTTCGTCGGTCCAGTCAACTCGCGTCTGCGTCAGTTCGTCTGGCGTCTATGGTCTGGCTCCCGTCAGGGTGGCACCGGAGAATGGAACGTCAGGCAAGGCGAGGGCCGGCGATGGGCGTGTGGTGCTGGCGCTGGAGTGGTGCTTCATCTCCCCATCCCGAGGGGTCTCTGGGATGCAGTTCACGAGGTCGAGCTCCCATTGGGTTAGACCCAGTTGGTTAGCCGTCCCCATATTGGACCTCATGCTTAATAGGGCCGATAACTCTTGGGGCTTTCCGACGCGTTGGGAAGGGGGCCGCGGGGCGGGCAGGCCACGGGGAAGGAGAGGGTGGGAGGACGACGCTAGGACTGGGGTGGGGGGGAAACTCGGAGGGGGGAGGTCGCGGCCAGGTACTCTGCCGGCTGAGCCACCGCTCGGGGTACCTGCCTGTACCTCAGGTTCCTGCCCTGACTTGCCGTGCGAGTCTGTCATGTCCTGTCAGCAGGAAGGAGCGTCCACAGTCCAGAAAGGACCGTCCCTTCCACGGGTGCTCCTGTCGTGTGTTGGAATTGAGTTGGGCTAGGCAGGCACGGCCACTGGCCATGGCTCCTTCCCACGCTCATGACACTCACGACAGGAAGCCATGGCACTGCCTATTGCTCCTGCCCATGAACATGACACTCTCACGCTAGGAAGACAGTTGTCTGCCCCGTGTAAAACAAGGCAGAAAGGACCGACTCGGCCATAACTCTGTTGAGATACTGAGGTGGACTATTATCATAGTACCTATGGATACCTTCACTGTTGGACAGATAGATCGTCCAGCCCTCGCCCACCCCGGTACTCAGATCAGCCCCCAATACGGCGTGTACAGCGAGCAACAATACGTAAAAAAACGAAAAAAGTCGCCGCCAGGTGTGGTTTAGCGGCCGCTGCGCGGGAGAACGACCGACTCGTCAGCGGCGTGCGGCGGGCGGCGTCGGCCACTACGAGCGCTAAAACATTTGAGAAAGAAAAAAAAAACATGCACAACAACCACTGAAGTGACTTTTTAGTTAGTTCCCTGGGGAACAACATGGGGGCTCCAGCTTCCAACTCGCCCCCCCGGGGACCCCTTCCCCCAGTGGCTGATGCCCCCGAGCCCACCCCCTTGTAGCCGGCACCCTCCCCCTGGAATCTCCTGTTTTGAGGCACAGCAGCTCCAGTCACGGGGACGTCTGGTCAGCGCCCGTCTCCAGAGGCCGACTCGAAAAAAAAAGCTGGGGAAAATTCGCCGTTGTCTCGCCGTCGCATGGCGTTTTGCGGGGCGGGGCTTCCTGGTCAGAGTCGCTGCTGATGAATCGGCGCTAGACTCGATCCAGACCCTTGACCGCCCTCGGGTGTGGGTCCTGGGCGTACTGGGACGCCCATCCATGTCCGTCCGGCGGAGAATGGAGAAGGAGAGAAAATGGGATGAGCACGGGGACACGACGCGCTGGGCCAAAATTGCCTGACCAACATTTTTTTTCTTTTTTTTTTCAGTGCCTGTCTGTTTTTGTGTTTTTTTTATTTATTCCCTGCCTCGTGTTGGCGTCGCCGATCTGGGTGTGGTCTCGACTCTCTCGACTCGGGTCGGACATACATATGGCAATGACAGAGAGACGGGTTGGATGGGCCTCTAGGTACCTAGCCGCGGAAAATGAGACTGGCAGAAAAAAAAAACAAGTCACTTGACCGTCCGTGATTCGACGCGGCCGTCGCCGCAAGCGCGCAGCAGCCGGACCGCCAGGAGAATCCGGGGGTGGCCAACGCCAGAGTCCAGTGCACCACCACCACCACCACTACGACGCGATGCGATGCATCCAAACGTCGTCTCGACTCGACACCATCGTCGACGCGCGAGTGCGGCGGGGGAGGGGACCAGCTGTCTGCCAAGACTGAACGTGCCGAGCTTGGCTCCGAGCTCGTGCAGAAACTCTGCATACCAAGAGCCATCGCTCGTCTGTCATGGTGTGGTCGCTGTGGTGGTGGTGCAGGGAAGCGACGACGTTGGCGACAGGCGCCGTTTCGGGCCAAGCGCGCATCTGTCACCAGATTCAAGGCGCGCAGGGCCTGTGTCATTGGTGCCGCCGAGTGACGGCTTCCCGTGTGTGTTTTTTTCCGTCTCTGCCCTAATCTTAATTTCACGATGAAAATTTTGCAAAGTTTTTTTGCTTTGTTTCTCTTGCTTTCTCTGTTCCTGCCTGTTGCACTGATCTTCTTCAACCGCCCCCGTCCAATTAGGCTCCCTCACCCGCATTTTGGTGGGGTCCCCGAGGGGTTCGTAGCCGACAGTCGAATAAAGACAAAGACTCCATGGAATAAAAGCATCAACAGACCAGACCACATAAAAAAAGTGCCCCAGAGAGGAGACGAGACGGGGCACTTTGGGGCTTCAGTTGGGGAAAGCGCCAGAGAAGCGCCGAGAACAGCCCAACTGGCGGCGCCCTCTGCCTTCCCCGGCGGCTGGCGTGGCGCTGATTGGCTCTGCGCCTCCCTTCTGCTAGCCTGTGGCCTCGCCGATTCGCCCACACGTCAATCCAAAACACTGTGAACACGCCCCGCCCCCTGGCCCCGGCCCCCGGTCATGGCCGGCCCTGTCACTGGTCACTGGTCCCCTGCCCCTGCCCCTGCCCCTGCCCCTGCCCCTGCCCCTGCTCCTGCCTTCACCCAGGACGCAGCTTCCGTTCCGTTCCTCAGTCTGGCCTGACCTGGCTCTGTTCTGCTCTGCTCTTGCCGTGTTCTTGCTGCGAGCCGGTACGTATTGTCTCGCCTTGACTTGCTCTCTGGCCTCCACGTCAACGGGCTGGATCATGGATGCCGACTCTCGCGCCGCGGACACATCCCGTGACGGGGGAATCTGAGTCTTTGACTCTGCGACTGACAGAAACAGCCCGGCAGATGGCCGAATCAGAGACACCTCCAGCTGCCAAAGAACGCGGAGCGGAACCCGGCAGGCCTGTGCTTGTTGCCGCTCCTTGGCCAAATCCACATGTCTCTCTCTCTCGGGGGCTCATCAGCGTCTGATTCTGCCTTCACTTTCAGCCTCCCGACTCCCGTGTGTCGATGACGATGCTCGATGGCCAGATTCTGCGCGGCATGGACTGCCATCCTGACTGACCTTGCCCCGGCGGGTGTGATGGAGCCCAACCACTATCCGAGCCGGCCGCCGAGACAAGCCAGCCGGTGCTCTCCCGCACGCTGCAGCACTTCTGCCTCCGAGAACGCGGCTTTACTCACTTGTCGCTAGCCCGACATGCCAGAGACAACTCAAGCTCCAGCCGTTGTCTCGCTTCGGTGTCGCGCCTGAAGCTATTCGGGCCATTCGAGCTTCGCCATGCCATGCCTTGCCATGCCATCCATCCCATTATTAGCAGCTAGGTTTTCGGCGCCATTCCACCCCCAACTTCTTCCCCAAATTCCCCAGCATCCCTCCTCCAATCCCCGGCCCGGCCTCTACATGGGCCAATGCTCGGTGGTATTCCATGCGCTAACTGCCTCCAGATCCCTCTCGATGCGGCGTGCGGCGTCCAGGTAAATTGGCCGAGTTCCTGTCCGTTGTGGATCTGCTCACATGCACCTCCAGACGCCGCCGTCTCTCGACCGTCTGGAGATATCGGGGTCTCCAAGAAATCCTCCCTGCCGCCCAGCATCTCCAGATTCCTGCCCCGGTACCAAATCACCGCCAGCCCGTTACCCAGATCCGCGCTTGCTGGTCTGATTCCGGGGTCTCTCGGGACGCGGCGTCGGCTGCGGTGGCTGCTGTTGCTGCTGCTGCTGCCAATGTTCGTCTGCCCATCGCCCGTCACCCGTTCACCCCATCGCCAGCGGCCAAGGGCCCGCACCGGCGCGCAGTCACTCGTACCACCTCACCGCCTGACTCGGTATGCGCCGGTGTTAACGGGATCCCGAGCGGATGACCAAGACTGGGCCAAGGCCTCTCTCAGTCTCTGCAACCAACTGCCCAGCCCATGGGCCGAGGGGCCTCCCTCCCCCGGCGCCTGTCGCTGTCGGGCTGTGGGCGCGTTCCGAGCCACCCTGGTCGGCTCTCCGTCGCAGGTGCTTACTCTTACCTGTCAGGGCCGTGACATCGGCCCGTCTTTGATGACGGCCCCATCGCTAGCAACCCCCGGAAATCACAGCACCTGTCAGCGTCGACACGATGGCCTTCTACGCGCGTCGGCCCTGCTTCTGCCTTGCTTCACCTCCTGGGGGGCCCCTCGGCTTTCGGCCGAGTTTGGGTCTGGTCTCGTTTTCTGGAATCACCCGCCCACCGCATTCCTTTGTTCTTCCCCATGGGCAACACTGGCGCGACATCGACAGCGGCCGCGGTTTCGCCGTTCCACCTGACGGGCTCATACGAACAAGCTTACAAACCGCCGCCGAACGCTCTCGTCACTCCACGGGGTCTCCGGACGACCTCGCAGCCGCTCTCCGCCCCGAAGGATTTTCTCTCCTCTTCGCTACCTTACGGATACACCACATAGGACACAGCAAAGTCATCCTGAAAACCCAGATTCCATCTCCACTGCGGAGTGCACGTCATTAAACGGCCCCCTGGACCCCCTGGATAAACCAAGGAAAAACACAGACCCAACGCTGCTGAAGACTCAGCCAGAAGAGTCCAGCGGTGGGCCTCTCGCACACACGATGCTCATCACGTGGTGTCTCGGCCCAGACCTCGAGTTCGTCCACTGTTTTTGGTGTCCACGGGACCGCTGTCGCAAACACGAAGCTGCAATGCATACCCCGGCAAACCGCCCGGCCAGCCCCCAGGCCATCCCGAGTCCACGGGACACGTGAGTCGCAGGGCCCCGTCGCGGCGCCGCCTCGTGTTGATTGTTTGGCGTCGGCCGATGCTATTCTGGTGGCGTGGTGCATCATCGTTTTCTCTTTTCCCATTCCAAATGCCCATCGTCTCTCGGGTGCCAAAGCTAACGATCGATAGGGGACTGTAGCCAGACCACCGGATTCTAGCGTCATCTTGTCAAGTGCCGCGGCAGCCAAGCGCCGCCCGGCCTGGGCATGCTTCCACATCGACCCTTGCCCGGCTTCGCCGCCAACGATTGAGCCTCGGAAGCTGCAAGTAAGAAGTCTTGTTTCGATATCGTCTCGTCACCAGTATCGCGACTAACGGCCTCGGTGACCAATTGAACTGGAGTCGACTCGATCGTCGTCGCATGGGATCGTCTGTCGGTCGTACAGCATCTTCCCACTCGTCTGGCTACCACCTTTTACCCATTCACTCACTTTCTCACACGGCCAGCCCGTCTCTCGATGCGGGGTTGAGGCTCAGTTTGTCACGGTGACTGGCCCGATTAATGGGGACTGCCGATCTGGCGTTACCGCCACCTTCTCGCGCCAGCGCGCCGCCAAGCCCAATCGCTTACCCGAGCGTTCGACAAGCTCTTGAGAGATCAAGCCGATCTAACCCAACAATGGCTTGTGTCACCTGCCAGAAAGCGCACTGCACAAAGGATCAGCCACCCGACATGACTCCCAGCCAGCCGGCCTCCTCCACTGGCCGTGCCCTCGGGCGTCGGGGTTTCTGGGACTCGGGCAACCGTTCAACTGGTATTCTCGCCTGCGCAGACTGTTGTTGCAGAAAACTTGCTCCTGCTGGGTGGAGGGGTCCGAAGATGTTCTGGGCCACGTCTGCCTCAATCAGAGACTCCGGTGTCACGCTGAAGCTCACAGGTCGCACAAGTGTGCGCCGGTGGTGGGCTCCCAGGGTCTAGAGGCACACTACATCTACGTTCCACATGGCCACAGAACTAACTATCAAATTTTGACGGAGGCTCTCACGGATGCGGGGTTAGAGCCCACCTCTATGGAACAAGCGTTCATTGGGGTCGGTCGATGAGGACGATGATTTCAAAATTCGGAAATCATTGACTCATGGCGGCAGTCTAGTCCGAAAATCGCGGCGCCGCTTCAGCGTGGTTTTTGATAGACAACAACTGCCGTTTCTCCATGATTGAGACATCCCAGCATGCCGCAGCGTTGTCTCAGCCGCGCGCCAGACTGCATTTGTCTACCGTTGCTAATCATCCCTGGGCATGATCGTGATGCAACATAAGCCAGCCGTTCTGCGTGACTAGAAGAGACAATTCTCAACGCGGCCAGTAGCGGCAGTAGTGAAGTGCCGTTAGCTGTAGACCCCAAGCCTCCAGAACGTGTGCTGCCATCACGAGACACTCATCTCCGGCCCGGCTCTCTTCTGCACTTCATTAAACAGGCGCTCCAACGTAGACCTCATTCTCTCAATATCGCGGGCCTCCCTCCCCCACCTGCGTAGGATTCTCAAAGCCAGTCGGACCAATGACCTCCAGTTCGAAGGCGCCCGAACAGGCCCGTTCTTTAGTCTGACGGCAAGAATCATGACCGCACACGAGAAGGCTACCCTGGCGATGAACCAGCTGCCACCGTGACGATGGTGATATGCCAACTTGACAACCGAGGTCGCGCACGTGTCCACGGCTTTCTGCGCCAGCTCGACGACTCGGGGATTCAACCGACCCCGTCCAGCTGGGGCGTGAAGGGCGCAGTAGAGCAGCGGCCGCAGCGTCGACTCGCGCCACCCCTGAAAGCGGCCTTGCAGGTAGAACGAGAGCTCGTTGTCGGCATGCCGGTGCTCATCAAACTGAATCAGGGGCGGCAGATGGGAGTGTCTGTCAGAATCAGCCTGCGATGCCTCAAGACAGAACCTCGGAAGAGAGGTTCTGTGTCAAACCTGATTGAGTTGACCTACAGCTGGGAAATCTCCTTTTCAAACTCGTCATACTGTCGCACCAGTAACTGCTCGTTCTGCAGCCAGTACGTCTCCCCTTTGCCGTATAGCACGGCCATGGTGTCTTTCATGGTGCGCCGCAGCGAGATCTCGGCCAGGTAGTACAGCCAGCTCCGCTCCTCCTCGGCGCGCTGCTGGTCGTCCGACATCGGGGACCAGGCGTATTCGGCGGCGTCGTGTCGGGCGGAGGCCAGCGTGGAGGGCGGGGCGGGGAATGAGTCCGGGTAGGTAAAGTCTTCGAGGCCGCTGGTCCGGAGACCGAGAATGGGCAGCATCTCACTGGAAGGCGGTAAGCGACTAGATTTCTGAGGAGTTATCACGAAGGGGCGCACTTTTACGCCTTGAAGCAAGACCAGAATACCCTCTGCTCGAGCGGCTGTGTCGGCTCCTCCCTCCCGCTGGCGGCTCTCCAGGGCCGTCTGCCGCGACGGAGGAGATGGGCTTGGAGGCGCGTCGAGGCCTGCTGGATGTAGAAGCACGCCCTCAGCGGCCGGAGACGACACTTTTCGTACATGGAGGCCAGGAAGAGACACTGGATGTCGAGGATGGACGGGCCCAGCAGGCCGATGCGCTTCAAGGCGGCGAGGTGGTACGCGTCCGCGACGCCGCAGTCTTCTGCCTCGATGATGGGCGGGAGAGCCATCTCGGCGACGTCCTCCGCGGCCGCCGCGGCGCTGATGCTAGTGTTTGTCGTGGGTGGGATCCAGGGAGTCGTGAGGCAGGCTAGGGCGCATGCTAGCAACTACAAAATTCAGTTCAGTCACTGGGTTCAACAACCAGTATTCAGAAACGAGGGGTGGGAGCTCACCACCAAACACGAGGCAGAATCCCACCCGATGCCGTGTTCCGCCGCTCGTTTTGCGTAACTCACGAGCTCCCTCCCCTCGAGGATGGGGTTTCGCGGGTGGACGTGGATCAAGAACTTTTGACACAGCGGGACGAAGGCGTCTTCTCGCACGCCCGGGCCGGCGGTTGCCAATGACGCTGGGGATGGGACATCGTCGAAGTCTGCCCCGAATTCGAGGACAAACGACTCGATCCGCGCGTCCTCCTCGGGAATGACGCCGTCAAAGACCGGCCAGCGGAGAAGAGACTCACACCTGACTGCCGAGTACAG
Organism: Colletotrichum tropicicola; assembly: GCA_025962755.1. Classification (NCBI taxonomy): domain Eukaryota; kingdom Fungi; phylum Ascomycota; class Sordariomycetes; order Glomerellales; family Glomerellaceae; genus Colletotrichum; species Colletotrichum tropicicola. Next base: position 63,309 of record JAOWMA010000126.1, read on the forward strand.
GGTCCTTGACGTCTCCCCGCGGAGTTCCTGCTCGCGGCCCCCGTCACTGAAAGCTTGATGTCCCGGGGAAGGCCTGGCAGCTGGACCGGCGGGTCCCGGATGATACGCGGGATACACGGGCTGTGTCCGGACCTGGTGGCTCCCATCCCCGGCCGGGCTCCGCAGCAGCAGCAACTCTTTGATCTCGTCCAATCTCTCCAAAATCACCGTGCCGTCGACAGCGGCGACACCTTCCTCGTGCGACGGGGCACCACCACCACCACCGCTGCTGCCCTCGTCAACCTCATCCCCGTAGACACAGCTCGCGCGGTGGCGCCGGCAGAAGCCGCACGTCGGGCGAGCGTTGTCGCATTTCGTCTTGCGCAGACGGCAAAACTCGCAGGCCGTCGCCGCGCGTTTCCTGCGCGCGTAGGCGGTGGTGGCGGTGGTGCTGGTTCCCGGCGGGTTCGGTGCGCGGCGTGTTCTTTTGCGGGCCGGGGGCCGGTCGTCGTCGTCGTCGTCGTCGTCGTCGTCGTCCGGCTGCGGTGAAGCGGAGCTGGAGGCCGATGACGCGGAGATGGTGCCGGGGTTGCGTCGCCGCGTGCGTGAGGGGGGTGCGGCGCCGGCTGGGTGTGCGGCGCTGATGAGGTCTGGGACGCGCATGGTGCGGTCGTGAGATGCCGGTGACGATGTGCCGAGTGAGGGTTGTCATGTCAGACTTGGGGTCATGGAGGGACAAGGGGGGTGGCAGTCTCCCCTCCCCCCCGGGTTTTTGGTCCCGGGGCGGCGGGTTGGAGAGAAAATGAATGGGGCCATCGATCACGACATCGCCCCAGCTCGGTTCCGGTTTCTGTTCCGTTGCTGTGGGCCATACGCGTGTTTTCCGACGGCCTTTATTTCAACACCGTTGTCTTGGCTTTTCTCGTCCAAAGCTTCTGTCGAATTGGCAACGTGCAGGCTGGACGCGCACACGCGATAGAGCAGGGATTCATTGAGCCAACCATGCCCAGATGGTTTCTACCTGTCAAGTGCTGTTCATCGGCGATGGCTGCGATCATTCCCCCTCTGGGCGTGCTGACGGCATGTGCAGTGCGATAGCAAAAGTTCCTGGCGATAGCTATCTAGGTACCTTGATCAGAGGCAGTTAAGATATATACAAAGCAGAACTATGCGTCACCACGACGGCACGTAGAAATGTTTCTCGTTTCCATCTCTCTGTTGTCAAGGTAGAGTAGTTTGATCGCGAGAAGGCGTCATGTCGGACAACGCGACGTGCCCGCCGGGCAGCGACAACCGATTCGGTCCGCGCATCGACTTTGAGTGTCGCGCCTTTGACTTTACGCTGCTTTTTGAAGATGTCGTCTTTCAAGTCGTGCCCGCGGCGCTGTTTCTGCTGCTTATTCCCCTGCGGCTGCTCTCGCTCCGGCGCACGCCGAGCAAGTTGGCGACCTACAAACTCGCTCTCTACAAGTTGGTCAGGATTTCAGCATTATCATTTGCCCGGGTATCTTGCGCGTACTTACACCGCTGTAGGCTCTCCTGGCTGTCCTCTCGGCTCTCCATCTCGCCTTCATCGTCGTACAGTCCAAAACACCATCCGTCCGCACGACGGCCTCCCTCGCGGCGGGGATCCTGAACTTCATCGCCGTCTTCGCGGCAAGCTTTCACTCCATCCTGGAAGACCAGCGCTCCATCCGCCCCTCGGACCTGCTGATCCTCTACTTCTCGACGTCGGCCGTCCTCGCCATCCCACGTCTGCGGACCCTCTGCCTCATTCCCACCGCAGCCGCCCCGCGAGCCCTATGGACCGCCATCCTCGGCCTCACCGCCCTCGTCGTGCCGCTCGAGTCCATCGGCAAGCGCAGCTTCCTCCGCCCGACGTACCAGTCCCTCACCAAGGAAGAGGAGATGGGCTTCTGGGGCCGCAGCTTCTTCACGTGGCTCCTGCCCCTCTTCCGCCTGGGCTACACCCGCGTCATCCACGTCCGCGACATGCCCGACGTCGACGCCGACCTCTCGGGCGAGGCGACCGGCCGGGCCCTGGAATCGGCCTGGGCCCGGCGCAGGGCGGGAAGCACCACGCCCTGCTCCGCGCGAGCTGCTACGCCTTCCGCGGCACGCTCGCCCTCGGCGTCGTCACCCGGCTGTGTCTGACGGCCTTTACGTTCTGCCAGCCCTTCCTCATCACCGCGACGGTGAGCTTCATGCAGAGCCCCAAGACGCCGCGGTCCGAGCGGTACGGCCAGGCTCTGGTCGGCGCGTACGTCCTCACCTACCTCGGCCTCGCCGTCTCGCGGGCGGCGTACTCGAGGCAGCAGTACCGGTTCACGACGATGCTGAGGGCCGGGCTGATGAGCATGATCTTCAGGCAGACCGTGTCCCTCAGGGCGGAGGACGTGAAGGATGGCGCGGCCGTCACTTTGATGGGCACCGACGTCGAGAGGATCGTGGCCACGTTTGCCACGTTTCATGAGATTTGGTCGGCGGTCATTGAGGTCGCGGTGGCTATTTTCTTGCTGCCGCGGCAGATTGCGGTCGCGTCTGTTGTGCCGGTTGTGATCTCGATAGGTGAGAACCAGTTATATGACGCAGTACGTGTTGTCATTGCAATACTAATACTTGTCCAATAGTCAGCGTCCTCGGGGTGGTACCCATATCGACGACTATCGGCAAAGCTCAAACAGTATGGATCGAGAGACTCCAGAAGAGAGTGGCCGTCACCGCTGCCGCGACCGGCGACATGAAGGCCATCAAGATGCTCGGCCTCCCCGACGTATTGTCGAACGTCATTCTAGAGCTGCGACGCATCGAGCTGAGCGGCTCTGAAAAATACCGCAAACTGCTTCTCGGGCAGATTCTCATTTGTAAGTGCTGCCGGCGTGACCGAACACAAACATCCACAGACTGACGCGCTTTCCAAGCAAACATCCCGACCGAGTTCGCGCCGTTCGTGACATTCGTCGTCTACAGTATCATCGCCGTCATCACCAAGGACCACACACTAACCTCGACCAACGCCTTTACTGCCCTGTCTCTCATCAGTCTGTTGACGAGCCCGCTGCTGCATTTCTGTCAGTACGTTCCCAACATCGTACAGGGCATTGCTTGCTTCACGCGCATCGAGGCTTTCTGCCTCAAACAATCGACATCTGTAGACACCCCGCATCGTCTGAGCCCTCCGTTTGGTGGCTCGGTCAGTAGCGATGTTGAACTCGCTACCCAGCCGTCTCTCGCTAGCCTGGGGGAGACCATCACCTCCTTCCAAGATGCGAGCATCTCCTGGTCGCCCGGATCCGATGCGGTCCTCAGGCACCTCAGCTTGCGCATCACCAAGGGTGTTACTATGATAGTAGGACCTGTCGGCTGCGGCAAGTCTTGTCTGATCGAGACCATCCTGAGAGAGACTACGCTTATCAGCGGCTCGCATAGCCCGCCAGCTCAGAGCGTTGCTTACTGTTCGCAAAACCCATGGATGCTGAACAACACCGTCAGGCACAACATCACCGGCGGGCAGGACTTTGACCTGAAATGGTTCGAGCGGGTTCTCTGGATGTGTGCTCTCACGAAAGACATCAACAACATGCCCGGAGGGGATTCGTACAACGTCGGCAGCAACGCCGTTGGCTTGAGCGGTGGACAGAGACAGCGTGTTGTAAGTTGCCAAGCCGCTCATGTGCGTGACGCACACTAGCTCACGGCGAAGTCAGGCCCTGGCCAGAGCTGTCTACTCCCGACATCGTGTGGTGATCTTGGACGACGTCTTCAGCGGGCTCGACTCCAAGAGCACCAGCCAGATATCTGCTCGACTGTTTAACAAAAACGGGCACTTTCGCCAAAACGGCATTTCGGTGATCCTGGCCACCCACGCGCGTGAGTCAATACCCTTTGCCCCGGCAACGCATGCTCCTGTCACCCCTAATCTGACAAATCTCTAGGGCTCCTGCTTCGATTCTCGGATGAGGTGATTGTTCTCGATAATGGAAGTATTGTCAGCCAGGGCCCCTACGAGCAAGTACTCACTGAATCGCCTGGCGTGATCACAAAATCCGCGCCCCTCGAGGACACCGTCGATGCCCTCGTCGAGCAAGCTTTCCCAGCGGAAGAACCTTCAGCAGCTGCTCAGGTTGACATGGCAAAGAAGGCAGAAGCAGATCGGCCGCGAAAGAACGGCTCGTGGCTGGTTTACAAGTACTACTTTGCGCAAGGCGGGTGGGTCGTCGTCGGCCTCTTTGTCGGTGCCACCATCACTGAGACGTTCTGCGCTGGGTTTACCAGTACGTTCTTCCCGATGAATATACAACGTTCCACTTACACTTCGTGCAGCAATTTGGTTTCAGTGGTGGGTAGAAGCCAACGAAGAGGAACCGAACTCGGACATTGGCAAGTACCTCGGGGTGTATGCCCTGCTTCTCGTGAGCAACATGTCCGCGTTCATCTTTGAATGCTGGTAAGTAATACGCCTTTAGCGAACTGTTCCGGTTCAAGCGCGATTGTTGAAACTGTGCCAGGTTAATGTTCATCCGCATCATCAACAACACGGCGACGGGGTTGCACGCAGACCTTCTCCGGACGAGCTTCAGGTACGCCCCTCAGATCTAGACTTTTGAAGTTCGACTGACACAGAAAAGCGCACCTCTCAGCTTCTTCCAGTCGACAGACACCGGCTCAATCACCAACAGGTTTGTGAACCCGAACGCCTCCATTTTCCAAATTCCTTTCGCTGACACGCCATCCAGGTTCAGCCAGGATTTGAATTTGGTGGACATGACCCTCCCATCAAACGCCATCAATTTTGGGACAAGTAAGCTTTGATGATGCCTGACTTCCCCGTCCTCGGTCACTAAATCACACTAGACTCTTGTTCTTGTATCATCAAACTCATCATTCTCTGCGTCCTCGGCAAGTACCTCGCGACTTCGGTACCATTGATTGTGGCAGTCCTTTTCTTCGTCCAGCGCTACTATCTCCGCACGTCTCGACAAGTTCGCCTCCTCGACATTGAAGCCAAGGCGCCAATCTACACCCACTTCTTGGAGACCCTCAAGGGCGTGACGACCATCCGCGCCTACGGATGGAAGGGCAACTTCGAAAGCCAGGCGGCATCCCTCCTGAACCACTCACAAAAGCCCCACTACATGCTCGCCTGCATCCAGCAGTGGCTCGCGCTCGTTCTGGACCTCGTCGTGGGCTCTTTGGCTCTGATCGTCGTGGCGATGGCGACCTCCCTTACTGACAAGTTCAGCCCGGGAGCGGTCGGCGTTGCGATGGTGCTGGTTTTGACTTTCAACAGCGACCTTGCGATGACGATCAAGAACTGGACCGCACTGGAGACGTCGATCGGCGCGGTGGCTAGGATCAGTGAGTTTACGAACGATACGCCGTCTGAGGAGAGAAACCTGGGTAGTGGTGGTGTTTCTGCGGTCGGATGGCCGTCAAAGGGTGCTATCGAGTTCGATAACGTGACGGCGAGGTACACGTAAGTGAACCCAGCCAATTGTTTCAAATCCCGCTACATGAGTAACAACGCTAACCATGATGACAGCTTGGACACAGAGGCAACAATCAAGGATCTATCCCTCTCCATATCCCCTGGGCAAAAGATCGCCGTCTGCGGCCCATCCGGCAGCGGCAAGACGTCACTCATCCTCTCCATGCTCCAGATGATCGAGGTGACCGCGGGCCAAATCCTCATAGACGGCGTTGACCTCTCTACCCTGGAGAGGACAGAGGTCCGCGCCCGCGTCAACGTGATTCCGCAGGAGCCGTTCTTCATGCCCGGCACCGTGCGTTTCAACCTCGATCCGCACTCTCTCGCCAGCAGCGAGGATATCAAGACAGCCCTCGAGAAGGTCGGTCTCCTGGGGAGGATTGGCATGGCCGGTGGCTTGGACGCCGACCTGGATGCGGATGGATTCTCGGTGGGCGAGAGGCAGCTTCTCGCGCTGACGAGGGCCCTGATAGCCAAGAGCTAGATTTTGATTCTTGACGAGGCCACGAGCAGGTGTGTTGTTAGTGTCGTCGGGGCGTCATATCAGAAGCTGACTGTTTTTAGTGTTGACCAGGATACCGAGTCAATGATGCAAAAGGTCATTGAGGAAGAGTTCTCCCAGCAGACAATCATCTCTGTCATCCACCGCCTACGGTTTGTCGAGGCGTATGGCAAGGTGTTGTTGCTCAAGAAGGGTGGGATTGTGGAGTGGGATGCTCCGCAATCCCTCCTGGGGAGGGACTCCGAATTCAAGAAGTTCTATCAGGCGTTGCAGAATCCCCACTAGCGTGAATGTGTCCTCGAGTTGGAGGACACGGATTCCTGCACGTTTCGCAGCTCTGGGCAGCTTGCTGCGAGACTCGGACGCATCGACGCACCTGCCGCAGGGCGCCGAGCTTTTTTCGACGCACAAGCTCCATGGGATGCGTTCCCACCTCGGCTTTCGCCTGGGCTGGTTCAGAGAGATATCGGATCAAAACGAGCACTTTAAGATTGCTGTGTTGGGGGGCGGAAGTTTCGAGTTTCCAGGCCGAAAGACGTCGATCTAGGAGCTCGGGGTAGAGCGTTAGGACAGACTGAACAGATAGGTATATAGCAAGACATACCTTATCAAACTAGCCTTTTCTCCATTGCGATTCCAGAGCGACTTCCAAAGGAGCTTAGTAGAGACTTCGAGCTACGTTAAGAGGATGCATTCAAACCCAGAGAGCTTCTAAGAGCAGTGGCAAAGGTTCGTCACCCACCTCGGGCCAAACAACAACAAAAAAGACATACAACACCGGGCATTCGCCGGTCGTCACCGACCCGACTACTACTCCGGCCCTCACTGGTTTATCGATGGGAGAGCGGACGGGATCCCGAGTTTTCCAATGGGTGTGGTCGTATGTGATGGAACTGCCGTCTCATTGAAATTAAGAGTGATACGTGCCAGACGTAACAGCACGCTAAAACCAACAGCTATGAGATCTGAAGGATTATCAATTAGATTCCAGCATCTCAAAACGTTCCTCGTGTCCTTTGACGTGGACACTACCTATGTAGCGTATATACCTTAGCTCTGATGCTTAGGCGTCATGTCTGCTCATACAGGCTGTCTCAGCGAACAAGGTCTTATACCTGTTCCTGTTGTTCCCCGTGAATGCCTGTCCCTGATGTCCAAAATCTGGCTAGGTAGCTACTGAGGCCAGACTTTGCGCTCTCTACTTCTAAATAGGATCTCTAGTTCCTGTATGCATGAGTAGCGCATGTAATCTTGGCATGGACATCAAGAGTCAAGGTACCCGGAAGTGACTGGGCCCGAGTGTGCAGCTGCTGATTTGACTACAATAGTTTAAGTTGAAAAGCAGTGGGAGAAAAGAAGTCGTCTCCTTAGAACGTATGTATTGAATTGTTCTCTTTATGTGTGTGCGCTTTTCTTACGTCGCGCTTTCTAGCTCTGAACTACCTGCGATCTGACTAAATAGGAAATGGGTATTTTCATGTGACGATGAGGGAGAGGGAAAAGCAGCACACAATAAAGAATCAGACAGGAAACTGGACCGGCAATGTGAGCAATAACACACAGAAAACGGGCCAGATAGGCAAAACACAAGACATCTTCAAAAGAAATCCAGGCCATTTACCAACCCATTGTTTGTGGCCTCTCCCAGAATGTCTCGGGCTGATTATCCATGGATGACTGCCGTGGCCACGTCAACTCTTGGTCTTCTCCTTCTCCTTCTAATGAGAAATACTCCTGCGATAACCAAGGCAACGCCGGCCACTCCACCAATGACTGCGCCTGCTATGGCTCCGCCCGATATACCGCCTGAATCATCGCCGTCCGGGGGCGTGGCACCAGTAGACTCTGAAGCGGACGGGGTTTCGGATGCGGTGATCGAAATCGCCGTCGGCGTTGCCGTTACAGAACATGACGTTGTAGTGACGGTCAGGCCCCAGTAGAAGCTTGGCTCCAACGTAGACACTGTCGTGGCCGTGCAGAAATAATTGGCGGTTCCGTTGTCTCGATATACGCCCTTGAGTCCAGGCTTGCAGCACCATCCACCGGTGTCGAGTCTATTATTGACCGTATCGTTGGCTCCCCACAGGCTCCACGTCGCATCGGGACACTTTATTGTCAATTCGAGGCTCGTTTTGGTATTCGAAGATGGGGGTAGGCACAAATTACCTTTGGGGAACTATAGGCAAAGTCTGAACATGCCGTGGTGTTGCCAGCATCTAGATGACGAGGAGTTAGTCGAATGTATCACACCAAAGGAACAGGGGGAAGTTCCCGGGCCGTCAACTAACCCGGACAGCAATAGTTTCCTTCGTAAGTGCCATCGCCTGAACACTCCAAGCCTGATGGACAGCACCGAACCTGAAGTCCTCCGGCCTTGCCACATTCATAAGGCGCGTCTTGGGGACACGAAGAGCTGGGAGAACGGAGAGACCAGCCGCCGGCGTAGCATTCCTGAGCGTAGGCTACTTGTGCGACAACGAAGAGTGCACCAAGTACCATTCGGAGTATCGGCCGACTACCGCGGGCATCTGGAAATAGAGCCATTGTGGGTTTCGGCAGCGGTAAGGGGGTACCGTGTGGTGATGTGATTTTGGGTCTAAATGACGAGAATGAAGGGGAGGAAACGTGATCAACGGGAGGGCGTGAATGAGCGTGGAATCACTGCCGTAGAAAAGACGGACGGAAGCAAGGGAGACGGGCAGCAACGTGTAAGGCAGAATGCCGTGCATTCTGGGCGCCGGGTCAGCCCTGCGGGAAAACGGCAGACTGCGCCAAGTTGGCATTGATAGGTCGAATATCGTTGCCAATCTGCTCTCGTGCCAAATTTCTTCTCTCGTAGGACGAAGGATTAAGAGAGGACGCCACAACACCATGTACTCCGCGGCGTAGTCCACTTAGAAGACGGGAACCCAAGACACGCAGGCTCGGCTCGCATCGAATACAAGGCGGTCCGTCAGATTTTAGCGCAGGCAACGAACGCTAGTCCGTCGTAGGGGGTTTGTGGCTTTCCTAGGCATCCGTCAAACATGCCGTTTGCCAGCTGCTTGCGACGTTGCGATAACGACTAGACCACTTACACAGCCCAATTCACCGTCGGTATCGCGCACTTCATTTGACTGGCACATTTCATGCCAGGTGAGTCCACGTTGTGTTCTGCAAGCTCCTGCAGACGTGACTTATTGCCTCTGTCTTCCCTTGGCTTCCCCCACGCGCCGACCGAAGACGGCTTGTACTTGCAGGGTTAGACATTTCTGCAGCACTTCCAACACCCATTCCCAGAGATGCAGAGAGCTGCGCATGTTCAGCAACAAGTCAATTTGGAGATTTTCATTTGTCTAAACTCGGTCTTCATGGTCTATCAATCCAACTAGAAGTGTCCCATCACGTTTCTGGGAACGTATGGCTCTTCAAGGTACTTGACCTCATCCGCCGTGAGACTCTTTCCCCGCAACTCGCAAGCCTCATCGATCCTCTTGATCGAGTTGAACCCCGTCACCGGAACGCCACCCTTGGATCTGATCCAAGCCAGTGCAACGTGGCTCATGCTCCAGCCCTTCTTGCCCGCAAGCTCACCGACCCTGCGAATGATCTCCCCGTCGGCCTCAGTCAGGTCCGGGTTCATGGGCCCCTTCACCTGCGAGCGCGTAGAGTCATCGTAGCCCGACGGCCTCGCCAGCTTGCCGCCAAAGAGCGGGGACCACGGCATGATGCCGACGCCCGTCTCGTTGCAGAAGCGGTTCATCTCGCGCTCCTCCTCGCGGTAGCAGAGGTTGTAGAAGTTCTGCATGCTGATGAACTTGGTCCAGCCGTTCTTCTCGGCGACAAACTGCATCTGCGCGAATTGGGTCGCCCACATGGAGCTGGCGCCGATGTAAAGGATCTTGCCGGCCTGGACGAGGTCATGGAGTGCCTTCATCGTCTCCTCGATGGGCGTGGTAGGATCGAAGCGGTGAATCATGAAGAGGTCGATGTAGGTCGTGCCAAGACGAGCCAGGGCATCGTTGACAGCCTTGAAAATTGTGATGCGCGATAGACCTGAGTTATGTCAGTGATTGCAGGTTGGACCACACGGGGTGTTTTACGTACCTCCTTGGTTGACATAGTCCTTGCTCTGGCCCAGCTGCTGCGAGAAGGGGGGAGTGTGCATGCCGACCTCCTCGCCAACATAGATGGCGCACTTGGTCATGAGAACGAGCTTCTCGCGGGGAATGTTGAACTTTTTGATGGCATTGCCAATCACCTTCTCACTGATGCCGTTGGAGTACATGTTGGCCGTGTCCCAGGTGTTGATGCCACGGTCATAAGCGGCCTTGAGGATGTCGAGAGATTCCTCCTCCTCGAGAACCCAAGGTGCCCATTCGCTGGAGCCGAGAGACATGCCCCCGAGAATAGGGACTGAGACCCGAAGGCCGGAGGTGCCCAAGCTGATATATTCGACCTTGGTGGCGTCAAGGCTCTTTTGGAGAGAAGCGGGAAGAGGTGGTGCAGACATGATGATGGTGAAGTCGGGAGGGAATTTCTGTCGAGATAATTCACAATGTTTTGTATATTGGGTAGTTGGTCTTGAGGAACGAGATGTTGGTGATGATGGGATTGCAGCTGCTAATTGATCATGACCGTCACTTGGCGAGCCCAGTCTTTAAATATGAGATTCAACCTGCCGCGCGCTGCTTCAATCGTTCAGGTCGCCGATGCGTCGTGGCCGAGAAATTCATCGTAGGCCGCAAAGAAGGAGGAGTTAATCGCAAAATCCGTGATGATGGGCATTAGAAGCCTCAAACTCCTCTCTAAACCCATGGTCGCGATGCCAGTCGGGTGGATTTGACGCTCGAAAAGGAGCGGCTGGGTCGTGTAAGACTTTAGTGGGCTGGCCGACTTGAGTCGGTGAAATGGCGGACTATTGACCTGAATTGAACCGCAGGTGGTTGTCAGTGTTGAAAACCATGCGCGGACAATTAACGGACGATGAGGAACAGTCCGTTCATATTGTGGACATTTCCAAAGGATGCTGCAGGCACCTGGAGTTTGGGGTTTTGGGCAGAGAACAAGCAGCAAATCCGTAAACTCCGCTCCGGCTAACGCACGACCGGGGTATTAGATGCCGCCTACTTGACGGCGGGAGCTCCCGCACGGCGCATGAACTTATCGAGTGGATGCCGTTCGGATCAAATGTCACGATGGTCGTCCGAACATCGAACGCAGACCTGGTCAATGCCGTGATCGCAGTCAATCGAGTACGAGTGCCGGCTAGGGCGCGATACCACTTCAACGACGGGAATTGCTCCGGTAGGAAGGTTTCATTCCTTGGAGCGCTTGGCTTCTAGTTAAACTTCCAAGTCTGGCGTCAATATCCGGGCGACTCCACTGATGAGCGTTGACGTCAAGTACGAAGAAATCGCATGTTGCTGCGGGAAATGTTTCTTAAGAGAGGGGTGGGCGCGATCTTCTTTTCTGTTGTTGCTACCTAGATCTAGATCAGCTGTCGCGTAATTGTCAACTTTGTCATTGTCAAAATGGTGCTGCTGAGCGCCTTCATATCCCTCTGGCTGGCTGGCCGAGCCGTCACGCATCCTGCACGCGGACATCCTTCACAACTCGCCAAGAGGGCTTCGCTGCTTAATAGCCATCGTTTCAACACTGTGTCTTCTTACACCTCGCTCGATACATTGTCAGCTCTTGAGGCAAAGTCCGCGGCCTTGAAGCGCGACGGACCGGTCGACTATGTCCGAATCGCCGAGTTGAAGCTCCAGGAAATTGCCCCCAGGGCTACCTTCCGTCTGGTAGAGGACTTTTACGTTGGATCAAACGGCGTAGCCCATGTTTACTTTCAGCAAACCGTTGACGGCATCGACGTGGACAATGCGCATTTCAATGTGAATGTTGGTTCCTCCCCCCCAACTGATTCCTACTTGCTTTACCTAACCTCTGCTCCCATCTCAGGTATTGAAAGACGGCACCATTCTCTCGTTTGGAAACTCTTTCTCTGAAAACATTGCCGGAGCATTACACCCGGTGAAAAGGAGTGATCCGTCAACGACTCCACTCGTAGCGTTCAAAAGTGCGGTGCAGCTCCTAGATCTCCCTATCAAGGGCGCTGCTGCAGCGGTCGCCGAACCTGCAGGTGGCGATGAAACATTCGTCATCAAAGGTGTTGAAGGCACAACTAGTGATCCCCTGGTCAAGCTGGCCTACGTCCAAGTCAACGGCTCTGCTGTACTGACTTGGAGAGTCGAAACAGACATCGGCTCGAACTGGCTCCACACTTACATCAATGCGGCAACTGGCCAAGAAGTCACTGGTGTGATTGACTTTACCAACACGGCCAGTTATGAGGTCTAGTAGGTTGAAACCTTGAGAATCTCGGCTTTCTGAATCTGACAGAGTTCTAGTCCGTGGGGGGCGATGAATCCAAATGAATCAGCTCGCAGAGTCGTTGCCAACCCGGAGGACACAGCCAGCTCACCTTTCGGCTGGCACTCTGATGGGTCCCAGGATTACACAACATTGCGTGGAAACAACGCTTTTATTACAATCGGCTCAGGCGGCAGCAGTCCCAGCTCTCCGTCATTGATCTTCTCTTACCCCTACTCCCCTGCAACGACAGACTCAAGATCCTACGTGGATGCAACCGCCACGCAGGCATTCTACACCGTCAACAAATTCCACGACATTCTGTACAAGCTAGGCTTCGACGAAGCTGCCGGAAACTTCCAAACGAACAACAACGGCAAGGGTGGTGCCGGAGGTGATCCCCTGGAAGTCATTGTCCAAGCCTCAATAGGCTCGGCACTCATCACGGTGCCAGGGGATGGAAGCAGCCCCCGTTTGTCGATGGGTGTGTGGTCTGGAAGCCCTGCGCGCGACAGTACCTTTGACGCCACAGTTCTCTTGCACGAGTACATGCACGGCGTGACACTGCGTTCGGTAGGCGGGCCGGGCACTGGGGGCTGCCTCTCCGGCATGGTCGGGGTCTCTATAAATGAAGGTTACTCGGACTTCGTGCCTACGCTCTTGCGCGTCAAGGAGGGAGACACTCGCAGCACAGACTATACTATTGCCGACTGGGCAACCGGTCAGCCTGTCGGGCTGCGATCCCACTACATCTCAACAAGCCTCGAAACCACTCCCTTGACGTTCCAGTCATTGAACGACCTGGTGAACACTGGTGGTTTTGACCTGGCTACCGTGTGGGCGGCGACGCTTTACGACGTGTTCTGGAATATGGCCGACACCTACGGGGTCGGAGACGTGAACACAGTCATTTTCGGTGCCGATGGACTGCCGCAAGGAGCTCGATATCTGCTTCTGAAGCTGATTCTCGATAGCGAGGCATTGATGCCTTGCAACGCGGATCATCTCCAAGCGCGCGACGCTCTGCTGGAAGCTGATAGGGTTCTCACCGGGGGTGCCAATCGCTGTGCTATTTGGAAGGGGTTTGCGCGAAGGGGCTTCGGGCAGGACGCTGTTATTGGCTCCGGAACAAGAGGCCGGGTCAACGGGTTTGCCGCACCGTCTGATTGTTAGCCGGGCCGTATGTCGTAGAACTCATTTAAATCTTTTACGAGCTAATTACTATCCTGACCCGCCTGTGATATTTCAAGAATTTTGATTTAACACTTGAATCACCTGTATGGTGCTACCTACGTAGAGGAGGTTGACGAGTGATGAATCATGAAAATGAACTTGGAGGTATGCTTGGCGTTATTGGCCGATGGCGGCAGCGACACCGTTTGTGTGTCGCCGCGCTCGGGAGTTAATAACTTGTAGCCCCGAGCACCGAGCAAGGCGCGACAAGAAGCCGCCGGAGTGGTCGCGTTGGAATTTGGGGAAACACGCAAGAATTAGAAAAGGGCGCTACTGCACACCTGGAATTAAGCTTGTTCGGCCTCGGACAACGGAGCCCGACTTGAGCCCGTCGCTGTATGCACATCCATGGATGTCCAACTATGGCAGCTGTTAACTCCGTGAAACGCCATGCCTGTTGACGTCGCCACGACAAGAACTCAAAGTTAAATATTGCTCGTCTCTGTCAATGAATCAGTCTAGTTCATCACAACACCTGCAACATCATCAGAGCTACAGATCAAATTATCAATTTCATCTCAAGTGACCCGCTCAGTAATATCAACCTCCCTTGAACGAAATGGGTTTCATCTACAGCCAACTCTTCAAGTTCCTTCCATACCCCAAGGACTCCTACGCCGGCAAGACTGTTGTCGTCACTGGCAGCAATGTCGGTCTCGGCAAGGAAGCAGCCCGTCACTTCGCTCGCTTGGGTGCCAGCAAACTGATTCTTGCTGTGCGGAGCCTCGACAAGGGCCAAGCCGCGAAGGAGGACATCGAGGCCACAACAAAATGCGGCAAAGACGTCATCGAAGTCTGGCAACTTGACATGTCCAGCTACGCCAACGTTCAAAAGTTTGCATCACGCGTTGCTACCCACTTGGACCGCGTCGACATCTTCGTCGCCAATGCCGGCGTCGTTCATGCCGAGTACGAGCAGATGGAGGACGACGAGGGCACCATCACCGTAAACGTTGTCTCGACTTTCCTGCTAGCTGGCCTCGTTATGCCTAAGCTCAAGGAGACAGCAGCCAAGTACCGCACCCATCCAACGATGACAATCACCGCCTCCGAGGTGCACGCCTGGACCCCTTTTGACGAGCGGAAAGCCCCCAAGGGAGAAATTTTCAACGCCATCAACGACACCGGAAGGAAAAATACGACCGATCTGTACCCAATCTCAAAACTGTTGAACGTTCTCGGTGTGCGCGCCATCGCCGAGAGGCACCCGGCTCCCGAATTCCCCGTCACAGTTAACTGCGTGAACCCGGGATATTGCCTTTCCGAGCTCGGTCGAGACTTCAACACGTGGGGTTTCTGGTTCATGAACACCTTCATAGCGCGCACGGCGGAATACGGAAGCAGGAACCTGGTTTACGCCGCATCTCGGGGCGCCGAAACGCACGGCAAGTACATCTCCGACTGTGGCATCGAGGAGCCATCGCCATTCGTGAGGAGCAAGGAGGGCAAGGAGGCACAAGACCGCGTGTGGGCTGAGCTCATTGAGAAGCTGAAGGCCATCAATCCGGCTACAGTACAGAACTTGTAGCCTGGACGAACTTGGTGGATCTTGTTAATTTTATACCGTGTAATCGGTTTTGGTTCTGGTACCTATGATAGCAATGATCTCGGAGTAGTACTTTTCAAATAATGGGCACGAATGGATGAAAGCAGTCTCCTTTCGCCATAGTGAGTCATAGCAGGTGAGGTAGTGGACGCCCCGAGTAAGTGTCTATCGGCCACACAGACGGGCCCTTGAACGCTGAGTGGGGTGATTTCTTGTTTTCTTGTTCCAGCTGCTTGAAGCTCATTTGGCCTTCATCTAGTGCGGGATTGTGATACACTGGGGTCGAATATAGCTGTGAGATAGAGGTAGCGGTTCGTCACGCACATCTTAACTGGGCACGTAGGTACCAATGGTATCAAAGAATGGACATTCAGACGATGAGTACCGGTTCAAGGCGTACATTGTGGAGCTTATTTGGAATCAGAGTTATAAGTAAACAAGTAATGCTGAGGCGATGGTCTGATACAAGCCTCATTGGCTAACAAGTAGCCACGTGCAATACCGGTACTCACTTTAGCAATTTCCAGACCAACAGTGCTATTCGCTTGTTTTCTGTTTGAATCCGCCCAAATAGTTAGGCAACGATAATGAGTTTCAACACTGAGGCAGTGGTGTTGTCTCTCCGGCGCTTTCATGATGGGGTCGTGGAGATAAGGCGCCCTTATTGCCGACCCGGGACTTCATGTCAATTGTTGGACCACGGACGACCTTTCGGCATGCGGCACTAGCCGGACAAATAACGACCATTCCCCCTCTATCAATACGCTGCCGGTTTCCCTAAGCCAGTGACTAAGCAGCACAACATCATGTCATGCTTCATGTTGGTTCTGAGGAATTCCAGACTAGGGGTCGCTGTGCCGCCGGTCGGTGGAATTGTGGTTCCCGCGTCACTCACCAGGCACCATATGCAAGGCTCGTATTCGAGTGGAGATTAAGACTTCAGCCGTTACAAACTCCGCGATGCTGTACTTGCTGTAACATCGTACCGCCCTTGAACTTTGTTCGGGGTACACTGAAGCTTCTCTCAGACGATGTTCCAGTTTTCGCATATAAGGCCGTTGCTCTCGTGCCCGAAAACATGAACTCCAGCCAAAACTGTAAAAACGACGAGAATCCTCACAGCTTCCCATTCCTGCAAATCACAAAAGTCTCGAAGCTTGACCACAGAAACAATGGCACCCCAAAAGCGCATCTTCATGACCGGAGCAAACGGCTACGTCGGCTCCCTCGTCACGGAACTCGCCATCGCGGACGGCTACACGATCCGCGCCCTCTCCCGTTCCGAGACAAGCGACGAGAAGCTCCGCGGTCTCGGCGCCGTCCCCATCCGCGGTGACCTGACCTCCCTCGACGTCCTCCGCAGCGAGAGCGCCGCGGCAGACATGGTCATCCACCTCGCCACGGCCTACGTCTTCGGCCGCGAGCCCTACGAGTCCGTCAGACACATCGACTACGCCGCGGTCGACGCCATCGCCGAGGGCCTGGCGGGCACCGACAGGCCCCTGGTCGTCACGTCCGGCACGCTCAACGTCGACCCTGACCCGTCGGGCGCCGAGACCACGGAGGCGTCGCCGGCGGAGGTGAACCCGCAGCACACGCGGCTCATGACGGAGCTGCACTCGCTGGAACTGGCTGGCAAGGGCATACGGGTCACGTCGGTGCGGCTGGCGCCGTACGTCTACGGGCGCGGCGGCAGCGGCGTGGCGCAGCTCATGGGCGTCGCTGCGCAGACGGGTAGCGTCACCATTGTCGACGGGGGCAAGAACCGCACTACAGTTGTGCACGTGGATGATGCCGCGCGGCTGTATCTGCTTGCGGCGGAAAGGGGAAGGGCCGGCGAGATCTACAACGCCAGTGCGAACACGGAGGTGACCTCGCGTCAACTGTCCGAGGCCATGGCTGAGGTCGTGGGCGTTCCCGTAAGAGACATCACGAAGGAGGACGCGAATTCTCAGCTCGGGGCTATGCTTACGTTCTTTTTGTCTGTTGAGAATCGCGCGTCTGGGGCCAAGGCGAAGAAAGAGCTGGGCTGGGAGCCTAAGGGCGTGGGCATTTTGGAGGATATCAGAGGAGGCTCTTATCAGGTATTTGCGAAGTCTGTAAGTAACTGATGCGACTGCCGTTTTCCATGCGACAGGTGGTCGTGACTATTGAAACAACTAAGCGTTTATATCTCAGACTAAGGAACAGGGCGAGGCCTGATGGTGAGAGATAGCAACAGGCGTAGAAGCGTGTGATTAGTTGCTTGAGAATAACAGAGATACTTCCCGTGGAAAGGCTCCATTCGCTTGTATGTCAGCATGTTTGCTAATGTGAACGGCCGCTCAATCCAGTATCATCAATGTCTCAAATAGACGGACAACTAATGACTCGTTGAGCCTTGCACTTCAATGCAGGGACACATCGACCTCGGGCTGCTTTGGTCTTTAATGTACCGATTTTCCTTTCTAGTAGATACAACGATTCCCAAGGCCACGGCCACTGACTTCGGTCTTAGTCTTCCTGAGTACGAAGTACCTTTATTTGAGTATTGTTTGTCCCAGTAGTATAGACCAAGTTTCTTTTGCTCCCCTTCGTTCCCGGTCTCTCTAGGAACTTTCTTTTCGTCATCCAAGATCGCAAGAATCTTGGCCATCATTTGCTGAGAGTTGAAATCCTGCGAGCATGTTTTGTCTTTGACTCAACGTTTATCGTTCTTTACTAAAGGGGTAAGGAGATGGCTAGCTGGTGCAATTGAAAGCAAGTCTTGGAAACACCACTACACAATCTAAGACGACGACGAATTACAAATGGATCTCCCCGAATAAGAACGTGGTTTTGGGCAGCATTTATCTGGGTAGCTGACTTGACGAAGTGGGATCTGTTGCAGACGCGGACCACAAGAGAACGCAGGTCAGAACTTGCGCTGGTGCTCAACTTAGTCTCCTACTCTTTTCGCGGTTGTTTTTTCCATGTTTGTTGTATTCTTAATGATGATATGCCATCCTCACGCACGCCGTATCAACTACTACCAGTCCGGTCAAGCTTCTCCCAGAACGCCGCGACATACGCCGCAACCTCCGTCGCCCTATCCCGGACCACGCCGTGCCCAGCCCCGGCAACGACAGCGACATCCGTCAAGCCAAGCTCCTTCAACTGCCCCTCCCCGCACAAGTCATCCAGCCCGCCCAGGACAGCATGCGCCGGGATTCCCGCCCCCACCGCCCCGACAAACGCGGCCTCGTTGTCCATCACCCCGCCGTCCCTGACCACCGCGACCACGGAGGCCGCGTGCCCGGGATGCTCGCGCATCTGCCACGCCCGCACAGCCTCGGCGACGACCTCCCCGCGGGCCGCCCTGTCCCTCCAGTCCGCCGGCACAACCAGCTCGCCGCCCTCGAGCCACCGCAGGACGAACCTCCGCGCCGCGGCCTCGTCGACGTCCTCCCCGCGCAGGTACCCCTGCTCCTCGACCGAGAAGTCGGCGGAGCGGACGAGCCCGGCCGGCGCGACGAGGGAAAAGGCCTCGACTCGCGCGGGCCGCGAGGCGGCGTATCCCGCCGTCAGGGCGCCGCCGAAGGAGAAGCCGACGAGGCGCGCCGAGGCCCAGCCCAGGTGGTCCAGCAGGTCGTCGAGGAGGCGGTGGAAGAGGCCTGCCTCGTGCGGGACGACGGGCGTGTCGGTGAGCCCGTGGCCCCAGAGGTCGACGAGGGCAAAGTGCGCGGCGGGGGAGGACGCGTGCAGGGCGCGGGCGAGGGGCAGCATGCCCAGGGCCGGGGTCTGCACGCCGTGGATGAAGAGCACGCGAGCGGCGGGCGGCGACGGCGGCCCGTCTCCCGAGGGAGGGATCTCGTAGTAGGCGGCTTTCCCGGCGGGCGTGGTCAGGAACTTGGCGGGCGGGAGGAGGGCGCCGAAGGTTTCGGTGAAGGCGGCCTCGGCCGGGCCCGGTATCGGAGCTTGCGGGGAGGTGGGCGCTCCGCCCGGGCGGGGGAGAACGAAATCGGCCATTGCGTGAGAGGTTTCCGTGTAGGGGTTTCGATGGTCGCTGGGGATTCGGGTATGCGGCTGCTTGTCATGCGGCGGCTTTTATGGTGTTGGGAGGCGCAGGGTCGAGATGTCAGCGTTAGGGCGCGGTGGAGGCAGGGCGAGCCTTATCGGCCGTGGGGTCCCTGCGCCCCCATCGTGAGAATTCCAGGTCGGACAAGTTCATTCTGAAGTGAACAGAGTATTTTGAAGCCACCTCGTGAGATTTAGTAAAAGACAGACTGTGATCAAGGATACATAGTTGGGGCGATTGCTCGGTGTAGAGACGCAGTGGCAATGTCAAAATCGGTGTTACGACGTCTAAGCTGCACCAGCGAGTGGCCAGTCAATAAACCACGAGGCTTCACCCAGATTAGGCAGGTAATGCAGCGCCGCATTGGCGCTTCTTCCAGCTCAAGGGCCCTGAAGAATCGCTTGAGTTATACGAGGTAGTTGACTACTCACTGTTGATTATTTCTATGATGCTTGGTTCTTGACTCTCATCTCCAAGAAAGGCAACAGAGAGTAATGCTGGCCCTTGACAGGATCATGTTCATGTCTCTTCGTGCTCATGTCAGGGGTGAGACCCCCAAAAAATACCATTCCATAAGAAGAGGTCTTGGTTAGACTGCCATTTCTGCCAAACCCTCTGAATACAAACTACGATTTGAATAGCAAATTCATTTTAATTCTTCCAAATATAGCCCTGAAGGCCTCTTATCTAAACCTGTATTTCTGCCTCCTCGTCTCCCGAGGAGGGCATCGTGTTGTCCTCTATCGATGCAATATAGTCGCTTTATCCTTGCGCATAACTTTGTCCCACCTGCAACGCTATGATTACCATGACAACATTTTCACACATGTAACAAAACCAGCGTCCGCTACAAAAGCAGGCACTAGGGCAGAAGGCTTGTGACGGACGAGATGTGGTGGGCTTATGGGTCCGCCTCGCCGTCGGTGCCGTCTTCTTCGCCAACCCAGTCGTCGCTCTCTAGACCGCGGTTGCGGATCGCCAGAGATCCTACCCAGCCCAGCAGGGCGATGCCACCAAAGATGCCCCATGCGAGGGCCTCACCTTTGGGGTGGACGCGCGTGGAGAGGGTGAATAGAGCACCGGATACGAAAGGTCCGAAACTGCGGCCGGCGGCTGAGAGTGTCTGGGCGATGCCGTTCAATGTTCCGAGGGTCGCGTGATTCGGGGCGCAGTTGGTGATCTATAGAGATTTGTCAGTAGGCTTCACTGATTGTCCCGAGAGCAACTCACCAGCAGCATCACGCTCGAAAGACCGCCGACTGCGCAAATGTTCTTGATAATAAGGATGGTGCCCAGCTCAATGTAGAGCCAGGTGGAACCAGTACCAACCCCGAACAGCGGTTCGTCGTCCAAGTAGCCAATCCACGGCATCAACGCCATGCTCACTGCTAGGCCCAACAGCGCAATGCGGTAACTGCCCAGGTTGCCCAGCCGCACCTTGAGAGGCTGGAAGAGGAAGGCCTGGAAGACGATGGTGGCCATGCCGGCCAGACTCAAGCTGACTCCAATCTTACTTGGCGGCAAGCCGCGGCCAGTCGGCGGGTTTGCGTCGGCGAAGATGGGGTACAGGCTGTTGTAGGAAATGTTGGACAGCTGGAAGACTAGGTACGTCAACAGGACCAGAATCGTGTTGCGGTTCAGCAGCTCGCGCCAAGTCGCGGGTTCTCCAGGAGACTTGGCATCGTCACCGGCGGCGGAGCCGTCTTCGGATCTTGGCGAGAGCAGGGCTTGGTCTTCGGCCGTCTCTTCGTCGTCTTCGTCGTCCTCGTCGTCCGATGTGCTCACCACAACCTGCGAGCCGCGGCGAGGCCAGCGGGTGGCCCAAGAGTTCTTCCTCGGCTCGGTCCGCCTCTGGACCCACGACCAGGCTTTCCGCGCCCAAGCTGGAATCCACGCAGTGTGGTCTGCGTCGATGGTTTCCAGCGTCTCTTCGAACCAGATGCCGACAATGATCACGCTGACGAACAGCAGCGTGGCGCTGAGTAGATTCGGCGCGAGGTAGGGGTACTTGTTACCCAGACTGCCAACCAGCAACCCACCCAATGCGGGGCCCGTGATGCCTCCCAGAGAGTAAATAACGGGGAGCCAAGTGAAAGCCCTGCTCTGGTTGGAGCGATCCGTGACCTCGCCGAGGACGGTTGGTACAACTGCGGCATTTCCATTCAGCATGCCCATGGCGACGTGGACGAGAACGATTTGCCCGTATGTCCTACAGAAGCCGAAGGCGACGAAGCAGCACGTGAGCAGAAAGGTGCCCAGGATCATGACGGGTTTCCTCCCGATGACATCGGACAGATATCCCCACAGCAGGTTCGTCGAGAGCTGGGCGAGGGCGAAGGCGGAGGCGAGGATGCCGACGTACAGGCCCGTCTGGGAATCGGGTATGTCGGAAAAGGACTCGACCATCTGGGGCAGGTAGGGGCCAATGGAGTTGAGGGCGGTCTGCTCGGTCAGGGAGAGGAAGGCGAGCAGGGCCAGCTGGCGGACGGGCAAGGGAGTCTGGTCGTGATCATTGTCGGAGGCGTTGGAGCTCGTGTCGGAGTGGTCGAACAGCTCGGCGGCAGACTGCTCGCGGGGGGTCTTTGGGGGCGGCGTCGGGAAGGTGTGGTATCGGTGGGAAGACTGCCGGCGCATCGTGATGGTTCGCGTGCTGGACTCGATGGTGCCGAGGGTGGGAATGGGAGCGCCGGCGTGGAATGAGCCCGACGAGGCTGTGCGGGAGGCGGCAACAGCGCCGACGACATTGGTGTGTACCATGTTGCGGTGCCGATCGGATTAAGTCGCGCGTCGAGGCTTTCGGGTTAGCAGCAGCGGCAGGGCGCAAAACACAGTTTGGCAGCGGGCCAGACTGGCGGTGACGTCGACGAAAAAGCAGCACACGGGCACCCGGGCACAGGCACAGGGTCGTCGGTGCGGTCGCTGTCGCTGTCGCTGTCGTCGTCGGTGGTAAATGGTCGGAGATCGGTATCGGGTCGGTGGCAGATCCTCTTCGGGTGTAGCTGCTGGGCGGCGCTACCCCGCTGCCAGGGTCTCACGGTGATGGAATGCAGAATCGCAGCCTCCAGCGCATGGCTCCGAGCTGGGGGGGGAGGATGCGGCGGCGGTTAATAAGGGGCGGCGGCGACGGCTTGGGAGGCGGCACGGGCAGGGCGAGTGCGCATCCCAGGGCCCTGGCAGAGGATGTGGGAGGAGAGACCGACGCAGCTGGGCGTCGCGAGGATTGTCGGCGGTGTTGAGGAGGAGGTGGTGAAGGTGGTGGTGGTGGTGAAGGCTGTGTGGCGGGTTATCAGCGGGAATTGGCTTTGGCTGGATGCGACGTCGGTACCCAGGTACCCAGGTACCCAGGTACCTCAGTACCTACCTACACGATGGATGTGTACCTGAAGGGAAGGAAGGAAGGAGGTAGCCACCACCTGGACCTTCCCAGCGAGTGCTTTCACAGGGAGCACGGACATGGGTGACCTCATTTTTCTCGATTTTTTCCTTCCCTTTTTTTCGCTCCTTCCGTCTCGCTTCCACGGAATTGTGCTCCGTGCGCCGTCGAAATGGAGGTGGCGGGCGGGAAGTCTCTGTTAAGCTTCCCGCGGTGACAGAAGCTTGTGCACTAACAGCCAATTGGATGGCATCGCGCTGTGGGGCGGGGCGACGTGCTGTCCAGTCTGCTGGCCGCGATCACGCGCATGCCGATGACGTCCGCCCACCAAATCAGCCGCCTGCCATTGGCCGGCCCCATCTGATCTGTGATCTGGCACTGATCGTCCGAGATCCTCCAACGGCCGCCGTCCAGTTTCTAATGCCGCTGGCTGCTGTTCGCTGGCCCCAACCGTTCACACGTATTGTCGGCCGCACGCCAATCATTTGACCTCGCAGACCGCCGGCAACGCACCACTAGGCTGCTTTGGGCCGGCTCCCGGAGGACACCCTGTGACCTCGCGTTCTCGACACCGCCGAAGCCTCCCACGGCGTCATTCTGCCACCACGAGACTTCTGACTCTGGACGCCAAAATCTCCGAGACTAGGCCCATGCAGGGTCCTGGGGTGCTTGCCAGATGCCGAGGACTGCCGGCTGCCATGCGATGACTTGAGCCAGTACGGCAAAGCATCAGGTGTACTTACACGAGGTTCTGACATTTGCGTGGGCGTCGTCGTATCGTTGTTGCTGACCTGAACTGCTTATGGCCTCACGTCAACTTCCAGAGTGAAGAACCTTGCAATAGTCACCGAAACTGTGTTGCCGGCTTCACAACACATCCCTCAGAGGCGCTGACTGCCCTCTCCCCTGCAGGACGGTTGGTTTTTCCTTCACATCTTGATTCAACTAGTGAACATGTCTCCCCCTCAAGGAGGTCTAAGTTGCGGTGACTTCACGCCTGGTAGGGCTGAGAAATGGCTGTCAGAAGGACTCCCTGTTCCCCCCCTTCACCAAGCTTGACCAGCTCAGCAGGACGCTGCTTCTGATGTGGGCGTTATCGGTGGCGTTCAACTGCTGAAGCAGAAGCAGCCAGCCGGATGAGATACGCAAAGGCCCGAGTCACTATCAGATGCCACCACTTTCTGTATCGGCTTCAACACCCCGAGGGGCATACGCCGTCACATCCACTTCTAAATATGGCACTCAAGGCTTTGCAGATCACGGGCTCGGATGCAACAGAGATCGCATGGCTACAACAAGACACCCAGGTCTCGGCCCCTGGACCGGCACCTCGTGGACGTCCCCTGGAAGCGCCATCTGGCTGGCCCCCACGAGCAGAAGCCTCTGCCGGACATGTGCGTCTGCGTCGAATTGTCCCGACCCAGCGAGCACCCGTCAGCCGGTGGCTTGCGGCATGCCGCAGTCCAGACGGGACCGACACGATCCACGTCTCCGGGACGCTCCAGTAGTCCGGACTGTCCCCAAGATGACGCTCGGCTGCTGCGGACGACGAGCAACATGCACAACCCGCACAACTTACACAAATTACTCCGCGAGATGTGACAAGGCTACCCCAATCGTCAGGGTCCACGACCCCAACTCCCGGGGTTGCGGCCTCCTGCAACCTCGCAGAATCGTCCGGGAGGGGTGGCCTCGGTCGAGATTGCGCCGAGGGGGGCATTTCCCCGGCGCACGCGTCTCGGCGCGAGAAGCGCTTCGCTCCTGTTTGACGAGAGAGCGAGCGGGAGTCGGTCTTTACGGACCACCGTCGTTCCGCTGCTCACTCACTCTCGACCGGCGAAACCCGGCCCGGAACATTCACCGGATTGTGCAAGTCATGAGGAAACCGTAGTTTTGATCATTCAATTCTTTTTGTTTTTTTCACATTGTTCATTTCGACATGGTATCATTACATTAGATAAAGACCCGCAGGAACTCGACCAGCGCCATCATGGCCATGGCCTGGCCGTACGGCATGCTCGTCCGCGGGATGTCCTTGTAGTGCTGCAGGTCGTGGCCCATGCCCGTGCCAAAGGACGTGTTGAGCAGCTCGCCCTCGGGGGTGATGTTGTCGAGGACGGCCTTGACGGCCCTGACGGCGACGGCCTCGTACTCCTTGCCAATGTACTTTTTGCGCTGCGACTTGAGGATGCCGTAGGCGAAGCCGGCGGTGGCGCTGGCCTCGACGTAGGAGCCCTCGTCCTCGGGCACGTCGAGCAGCGTGCGCCACAGGCCGCTCTCGACCTGCAGGGGCACGAGGGCGGCGCACTGGGCCTCGAGGGTGTTGACAAGGTGGGCGCGCAGCGAGTCGTCGCCCTGGAGGTTGAGCAGCTCGATGAACTCGGGGATGACGATGGTCAGCCAGCTGTTGCCGCGGGCCCAGCGGGCGCGGGCGAAGTTGTGGCCGCCGTCGTGGAAGGTCCAGCCGTGGAAGAAGAGGCCGGTGGGGGCGTCGAAGAGGTACTGCAGGTGGATGAGGAACTGCTTCTTGGCCTCCTCGACGTAGTGGGGGCGGCCGAGGACGAGGCCGATCTTGGCGAGGGGCAGGACGGTCATCATGAGGGTGTCGTCCCAGAGCTGCTGGTCGTTGACCTCGAGGTAGGTGATGTGCTGCATGCCGCCGTACTTTGTGCGCGGCAGGTCGTGGTAGGCCCACTCGGCCCAGGACTCGAGCCAGGGGCGGTAGGTCTCGTTGCCCGTCTTCTCGTAGACGTAGGCGAGGGTGAGGAAGACGGCCATGGTGTTGATGTTCTTGCCCTTGTGGCCCTCGTCGAAGCGGTTGCGGAACCAGTCCTCGATGACCTGGAGGCAGCCGTCGTCGCCCGTCAGCTCGTAGTACTTCCAGATGCCGTACAGGCCGATGCCGTGCGTCCACTCCCAGTCGTTCCAGCCCTTGGTGTCGATGATGCGGCCATCGTCGAGCTTGAGCAGGAACTCGCCCGTGCTGTCCTTGATGTTGACGAGCTCGTGGATCAGCTGCTTGACCTGCTTGTGGACGTCGGCCGACTTGACGCCAAAGAGTTCGGCGGGCATGGTGGCGGCTGTCGAGGCGGGGTTGGAGATGCTACTGAGGTGTGGTCCTGTGTGGTGATGAGTCGAGGACAACAGGCAATCGGAAACTCGACGGCTACCGACCTGGAGGGGACGCAAAACACGCAGAGGATGAGGAGTGACGTCAAAAACTTGGAGCAGACGGCCTGGTTCCGGCTCAGGTTCAGTTCGGCGGAGAGGGGGCGAGAGAGAGAGAGAGAGAGGCACACACACGCGTTGACGCAACAGTCGGTTTCTGGCCGTGCAAAGGCTTATGAAGGGGACGGCTCCGGTGAAATGCGGCAGACGGGAAAACAGGGGTGTCAGGGCAACGTGGACAAAAGGAAGAGGCGCTCGGAGTGATGCAGGCCGAGGGGCAGGAAGCCAAGAGACGGCGCGTTCTGGGCTCGCCGTGTCACTGGGTTTAGCGGTCTTGGGACCCCGCCAGACGAATGCACACAGGAGTCAGACACAGGAAGCAGACAGAAACGGTGGTTGTTCCCGTTTGATGGCAGGGGATGTCTGGCGACAGCGCTGCAGAATGGCAAAAGGCCACAGACCAAAGACGTGGACAGGCACGGCGGCAGCAGACACCTGAGGTTTGGCGGGGCGGGGCCGGCCCACTTCGGGTGGCACCCCGCTCGCTGCTCGGCTCGTCCTCCCCCGCGCCCCGGGCACGTTACCCCGCGCCGGTGGAGCCCTTCCCCGATTTTCCTGTTCTGGCTCCATCACGGCGCCCAATCGTGACTGGCTACGCTGTGTATCGAGGACGCTCGCCGCCGGCCACGACCACGGCCACCCCGGCTGTCGCGCTGGGTTTTGGGGGAAGTCATCTCCGCACCCGCGTCCGCACTGGATCCTTGGGGCAGGCGCGCTGAAAGCTGGAGAGAGTCTGGAGACACGAGGTGGGAGGGACGAGATTTGAGGGGAAACAGCGGGCTTTTCCCCCCATTTTCCCCCAAGTCCCCAGAGTCTCCATTGAACTGCCTCAGCGACCTCGGGTGCCAGAATTGTGCAACATTCGACTCGACTCGACTCGACTCACGCACAACTCGGAACGCGGAGTCGGAGCGGAGTGCGCGAAATTAAAGTCCGGCCACGGGACTGGTGTGCCTTAGTTGCAATTCCAGCGCATCGTCCACCGCTTATGATGCTTAAACTGTATTCTCAACGGTGCCCGCCCACAACGCGGCCCAACCCTGCGTCGACAGAAGCATGAACACATTTGTCCGCGCATGTTCATTTCTCGCAGAGCATGCACCTTCATCATGATGCCACCGAACGCCATGCACGATGATGTCTCCCATACCTCCATCTTCACCTCCATCCCCGTCTCCTGGCCCCCGAACACAAGCCCCTGGCCGCCTGAGCCATCATCCATGACACTGCCCATGTCCTACCTGACCTGTCAGCCACGTTTAACAGCAACAGTCAAAGATATGACCAACAAGACTCGAGGCCACAAACACACACGGCCCCATCCCGACGGCCAAGAACGCCGAGCTAGCCGCATCCCCCGTCAAGCTTTTCGTCTGGCTGCCAAGTTGATAGGGCGAAGGGGCACGCCCGCCCCGACGCTAAAAAATCTCCTTCTGGGCACGCCGCCGCGATCTCGTCACCGTCACAGCCGTTACTCGAGCCAATCCGAACCCCTGCCGCGCCCTTCCGAGAGCCGACCCGGCTCGCCAGATGGTCGCTGCCAAGAGCCCTCTGCCCTGCCCAGCCGTCGACTGCCGTCACATCACCGCTACCGCTGACCGCCGCTGAAACTCTCCAAGAGCCTCCAGGACGTCGCTTCGTCTCTGTTTCTTTCCGTGAAGAAGCCGCGCAGTCAGACTCGAGTGAGACACTGCAGTCCAGAGACTCTGCCTAGCGCAGCTCGGTGCCAGACCCCGAATCCATAGACGGAAGCCGTAGACGCAGACGCCCCGGTGCCGGGTCACCCTCGCCATCCGTACCAACCATGCAACACCCATCAGAAACAAAAGGTCCCCCCCCGTCCACCTGTCGCCATCTGAATTGTGACTGCGCCCACGCCCGCCGTCACTCCCCTTCTGCCCCCCAACCCCAGCCCTGACTCGTGCCGCTCTAGCCATGGATGAGGAGACCCTGTTTTGCGTCTCTCGCCCAATCTGCGAACGATATGAGTCTGATGCTCCAGATATTACAAGTTTAGAGCAAGGTCGAACGGGGGCCGTGTCGCTCGGGGCACGCCTCGCCTCCCGCCACCTCGGTCGAATGATGGCCCAGAGTGAACCCACCGGGACGGTTCTTCTCGTTGGCCACCGCTGGTTCCTGGCTGGCGTCGCCGAATAGCAAACGTTCCTTTTCCCCAGGACCCGTGTGGGGGCCGTGAGCGGTTTTGCTCGCTCTCGTCGTCCCTTTTCGCGGGGGACCGAACGCTGGACCGGGGTAGCGCGCGCTCCCCAACAGAAATCTTGGGGTAGAAATGAGGAGAGAGTGAGGGCTGGATCCGGGGTTTGGCAGATGGTTTGGTGAGGAGGCCAAATGGGGAAAAGGAAGTGATATCCCAAGGAGAACCGCTTCTCTGGCCTGCCATCCAAATACCACCCTCTGCTCCACTTGGGATCTGCTCTTATATAGAACATGGCAGCATCCCCTTTCTCTTCCTCTTCTTCGTCCAAGTTGCTCAGCTTCTTCCTTCCTTTCCAGAGGTTCGACAGGCTCCGGACCCCCCAGCCCTCATAGACGCTTCATTGTCGTCGTGTGTCAAGCTCAACCCCCACGGGCTCAACACATCAACTCTCTATCTCTCTCATCCATTCCCAGTCCGTCTCATCAGACACCTCCCCCCAAGATGGCCTCCCACGAAGCCTCGGACGTGCGCCCCAAGGTCAGCTCCCTCCACGAGGTCGAGCGCACCACCTCGTACGAAAAGGCCGACACCCAGCGCCTCGAGAAGGTCGACAACGAGCTCTCCAGGTACGTCGGCGACGGCTCCGTCACCGTCACCAAGGAACGCAGCGACGAGCTCCGCAAGAAGATCGACCGCCGCATCCTCCTCGTCATGATCTGCACCTACTTCCTCCAGGCCATCGACAAGGGCACCATGTCCTTCGCCTCCGTCATGGGCCTCCGCAAGGACACCGGCCTCGTCGGCCAGCAGTTCTCCTGGCTCACCACCTGCATATACATCGCCATCCTGTTCGTCGAGTATCCCCAGAACTACATCATCGCCCGCGTGCCCATCGCCAAGTACCTCAGCTTCTCCATCTGCGCCTGGGGCGCCACCCTCGCCTGCCACGCCGCCTGCTCCAACTTCACCGGCCTCGTCATCGTCCGCACGTTCCTCGGCATCTTCGAGTCCGCCTGCCAGCCCGCCTTCGTCATCCTCTCCTCCATGTGGTACCGCCGCGAGGAGCAGGCCTCGCGCGTGACGTACTGGTACATGATGAACGGCGCCCAGCAGGTCGTCGGCGGCCTGCTCGCCTACTGCTTCACCAACATCAAGTCCGGGCCCCTCAAGTCCTGGCAGTGGCTCTTCCTCGTGTACGGCGTCATCTCCGTCATCTTTGGCGTCTTTGTCCTGTTCTGGATGCCCGACTCGCCCATGCGCGCCACGTGCTTCACCGAGGAGGAGAAGCGCGAGATGATTGAGCGCGTCCGCGACAACCAGACGGGCATCCAGAACAAGGAGTTCAAGCGCGAGCAGGCCATCGAGGCCCTCAAGGACCCCCAGGTCTGGGGGTACGCCCTCATCGCCCTGTGCACCACCCTGCCCACCTCCGGTCTGGGCGCCTTTGCCAACATCATCATCATGGGCTTCGGCTTCACCAACCTGCAGGTCCAGCTCCTCGCCATGGTCCTCGGTTTCTACATCATCTTTGTCCTCCTCGGCTCCGTCTGGTTGGTCAAGAAGACCAGCCAGAACCTCTACGTCATGCTCGGCTTCTGTTTCCCGTAAGCTGCTCTTCTTTTCCCGCCCCTTTTTGAGAATCCTCTAACATCTTCCTAGCTCCGTCCTCGGCACCGTCCTCCTCATGACCATCCCCAACGAGACCCACGCCCAGCACATCGGCCTGCTCATCTGCTACTACATCACCCTCTCCTTCTGGTCGGCCCAGACCCTCGCGCTGTCCCTCATCTCGCGCAACATCGCCGGCCAGACCAAGAAGCAGGTGGCCGTCGCCCTCAACTTCATCATCTGGGCCGCCGGCAACGCCATCGGGCCCCAGGTCTTCCTCGAGTGGAACGGGCCCCGCTACTTCATCGCCTTCGCCACCCATCTCGGCTGCTACGCCCTGCTCATCATCATCATCATCGCCCTGCGCGTCTACCTCGTCCGCCAGAACAGGAAGAGGGACGAGATGGCCGCCGCCGGCGTCCCCGAGGCGTCTCCCGACTACACCGCCCATGCGTTCGAGGACATGACGGACAAGGAGAACCTGTCTTTCCGCTATGTGTTTTAAGAAGTTGTGTGGAGCGTGTTTCTGTACTCTGTAAAGTCAATAATGAACCTTGGCTTAATGTATTATACCATGAAGAGCGAATGAGTTGGAAAATATGACTGTTGAAGACACTACATTGATGTGTTTGAAAAGACTTTGTGGGACCAAAGAATGGAACCGTCAAGAACCAACGTTTGACTTGCTGAGTGATTTCCCCCCGGCCAAGCTCTGCAGACGTGACTTGCACGTTGTCGTTCTCATTCTGAATGTGGCTGCTGTGGGCGTAGCATCGATGCTGTTGTCTTTCATCTCTGCCTTCATCCGCTATTCGCCGTCCCTTCCCCGTCTCTTCCCACTCGTTGTTTTCTCCACCTTGCCGCCCAAGTCTCGCAAGGCCGGGAAGACAGCAGAGCGCACCCGTGCAAAATCCGCAGACAAAAATGGGCCCCATGCGTCCGTCGCACGTCTTCCCCGGTGTCGGCTGGGATGAAGTTTCCGCGGGTCTTCCTGCTACAGAGCGAGCCCAAGGAGCCCTCTTCGCCTGCTCCTCCACCGTCATGCCCTCCGATTCGCACGCCGATAGCGAGGAAAGCGAGATCCAGAGCCCTGCCGATCGCAGCGATACGGACGACTCTCTCCCTGACCTTTCATCTACCAATCTTCCGTTACGCCCGGCCCCGGTGGACGTATCGTCACATGGCGGCCATAGCCCACCGAGAGCGTGTAGGCATCCGAAGCCGCGTCCGCATCGTCAAGGCCACGAAGACGCCCGCGCGGACTTGGAGACCCCGTCACCCCCAGAGAACGACCGAAACCCGCCAGGCAAGAGCCGCTGACGGAATTCCCAAACCGAAAAGCTTACGCAAGACGTCTGGTGGTTGCGGGCGGTGTCGAATCCACATGCCCTCGCCGACAGCCACGTCCCTTGCGCGGCACCGCGTGCGACATGGCGAGCGAGAATTTATGTGTTTTTTTTTTTTGTTTTTTTTTTGTCCCCTGCCACCTCTCTTACGCCCGGGATGCCGGCGTCGTTCAACGACATGAAAGTCGGAATCCAATCCCTGGACGTCGTCGAATCAGAGCCGCTTGGCGACTCCTCACGCCAAGCAACCCGAATAGTTGGGGTCATCCGCCCTCTTTGGGATTTGGAGTCGAGGGACCAGGGGTGTCGATATCTTAGAACCCGCCCCCCTCCCATGTTGCATCTCTGCCAAGTTTGGGGGTCAGACCTGTTTGTTCTTTGTGCGTTCCAGACTTCTTCCACTTTCGTCCGGTTGTATGCAACCTCTCAGCCAAGGAAGGGGGTGGGGAAGGTGTGGCTGCTCTCCCCGATGTGTCATCATGCATACACGCATCATCCATGACGGCGCACACGGATCAGACTCGTTCCCAACACATACGTAAGATGCGCTGCTGCTTGGCTCCCGGGGACTCGAGGCTGGTTGAGGATCTGACGTGCATAAATCCGAGGACTCGGAAGCCGCCGAAAGCTCCAACGGGGGCGCGGTGGGCCAATCGGCCGGTCGGCGGGATTGCGGTGGCCGGTCCGCTCCGCTCCGCAATGAGCTCAGCCAAGCGATGCTCGTTTACGTCTGGTGTCTCTCGTATCCCCCTGTTCGGGACTGTTTGGCGGATTACCGGAATCATACGGAATAGGTCACCGGAAATTTGAAGGACGCAATGGCAATTGACGAAAAACCTGTTTTCGGCACCTCTATGGGAATCTACGGACCTTCCAGAAGCCCTGCTTGCTTGTCGACCAAGCTGACGAACACCTTGGATGAAAAAAATGAGAAAATACTCTAGATGCGAGAAATTGAATGCAAAGTCTGAAATGTCGTCGTGTGACGGATTGTGTATGATGCAGATGTCGCTCCTGGCGCTGATGCTCGCTGGTACCAATGTCGACGCCGATGCTAATAGAAAGGAAAAAGAAAGGGGCCGTCGCTTGCTTCGATTGCTCCCCCACGCTCGGTAATGCTCGGAAATACACCACGCTTTCCATGCCTCGTATCGTACTCGTACACCCCATGAACGTCGTAATCGTCGCGGCGGAAGCAGCCCCCGCCACGTCGCCCGGGTCCTTAGAACCAGGTCGGCGGGACCGACCAGTGCCGGAGCATCGCGTCGACCGCCTGGTTCCACTCGTACTCGAAGCACGCCGCCAGCTGGCCCGCCTCCTCCGCGGACGGCTGACGGCCTCCCCACATCTCTGGCTTCGCGGCCTCGAGGGCTGCGTATCCGGATATTAGACCACTGTGAGATAGGTTAGCTACGTCTCCGTTTGGTGATCCTCGCCATCTATGCACCCCTTGGGAATACTTACTCTTCTTGGATCTTCATCAGGCAAAGCCACGCCAGGTTCCAGCTCTTGTTCGAGTTGGGGTCGTTGCGGACGCGGACGTGGGCGTCGTACAGGATGTCGCTGCACATCGGATAGCTGCGCGTCAGCCCGCGCAGCTCGGTGAGGAGCTGGTTGCTGTTGACGTAGTAGTCCCAGGCGGCCGTCATGGGGCCCTGGAAGGCGACCGCGTCCTCCTCGTTCTCGCACGTCGCCGCCACGCGCTCGATACGGCAGAGCTCCGTCAGGGTGTTGACGCGGTGGGTCTCGAGTGACTCGATCAGTTGTTGGACAGATCGCTGTGATTCGGTTAGCAACAGGTGTCGCGGGAGGTTCAGCGGCGAAGGGGATGCGGGTAGGACGCCATCTCAGGTGAAGGATCGTGAGAGAGAGATGAGGGATCAGAACGGGGATAGTACAAAGAAGACGCCTTCACTGACTTGGACCGCCCTCGGCTTCTTGCTGCTCTTGGAGCTACGGTGGTTGCTGGACGATCCGCCCGAACGGCCGGAACGAGACGAAGACATGTTTGGTGATGATGGCGAAGATGACGATGATGGATTGGAAGGGGGATGAGACTTGTGGGTGAGTTTATATGCTGACAAGGAAGAAAAGATGTCTTGAACAGTGAACTGAGTGTCTTTGTCCAGATGTTCCTGAAGGTCGGTGATGCTGGTGTATCTGTTCCTTCTTCTTTGAGACTCTGGGTTGGGACCGGGCGAGCACGGTGATGATATACCCTGTTCTGCTGTTGCTTCTGACGCCGAGCTCATTACGATAGGCATTTGGCCTCGAGAGCTTTCGAACGTCTGGGGTCGTCCGGTCGAGGTACCAACCAGCTGAACGAGGCCGTGTGCGAGTGACGTCGATGTTCGGGCGGCCGATATGAGATAGCCGTCGGGCTTGAGAGTACGTCCGTATCAACAAGACAGGTTGCAGGACCTATGACGGTGATGTGATGATACGTATACACATCGAGCCTCAGAGGTGCTTCGGTCAGAGTCAGAGAAGCTTATGGGTGTTGTGGAGTAACACCGAGAATGGCGAGATGCGGCGGTGGCTGGTTATGAAGGAGAAGGCCGAGACGCATGGCCAAGACGATGATTATCAAGTCCAAAACAAGAATCTGACGGCCGAAACACAGCTTGGTGTTATGGCAGAAGGAGACAGAAACGGCTTCGTCCAAGCCACACGTGTCCATGCTGGACATCACGCCGGCCCATGGCAGGACAGGAATCCGGGAGCTCTAAACGTGGAAAGGCATCTAGACGGAAGCCTCCTGTGGCCGAAAAGCTGGGGCTGGGGCTGATGGAAGGCACCAGCAGGTGGACTAGGGCGCGGCAGAGGATGGACGATGAGGTCGAGGCACGAGACGGACTAGGGGGTGGGCTGGGGCTAGGAACACCCGAACGGGTTGGACAGCATCCTCCCGGCCCCAAGGCCTGCCGGTCCCAAAGGACCGGCTGTGCAGTAGCTCCAGTCAACGGCGAGGACTTTTGGGTTGTCTGAATGACTCTTGATGTCAAATCTAGTTGGCGTGGAGGTGTGGCCTCTGCGGAGCCATGGGGGAGAAAGGGCGTTTCATGCCGCTGATTGGCAGAAAAGTGACGAGTGATCGTTCGAAGAACTGCTGACGGATCAAGTCATATTTTTGTCTCTGTCTAAGTTCCGAGGAGCTGCCCTGGATAGTGACGATAAGATCGTGGTGGTGTACCGTGGACCCAGCTGCCGGGGACGGCAACGCAGCCGGCGATGCATGCCACTGGGATGGTGCACACCGCCGACAGGGTACAGCTGCAGCCCTACCAGGCCAAGGTACGACTCATACAGACTCATAGGTCGCTCGGGGACATGGTCGGGGGGAACTGAGAGCTCGTTGGGTACCAAGCACCCGAGAAAGGCGACGTGAGCAGGTCAGATTTTAGCGAGGGGGGCATGTCCGTAGCATGGCGCTCAACGGCCACTCACTTCAAGCCACCTCCGGAATCTGATTGAACCAGGGACCCCGGGCGCATCTTCAGGTGGGAATGGGTGTCGCGGCTTTGGCGGCCGGTGCGAAGGATGCACGGCAGCGAAAGAAGGCAGTGGCGCGGCTTGCTGACACGGAATCGCGTAGTTCCCTTGGCAGCCCGCCGGGATGCTGCGTGCGCTGGGCCCGTGTCCGGCGGTGGCATATCGAAAGTCTGCGGCACAGGAGACGAGGTCGTGGATGGAGATTGTTCTTGGTCGTGCAAACACGAGCGCAAGACGCAGTGGTGGAGCAGCGGGCGGACGCAGAATCGACCGTCGGAGTTGGCGGAGCGGATCGGATTGGGAGCGAATAGAGAGCGGGAATCGTCACCTCCGTCCGCGGCCTAGCAGTCGGCGTACTTTGCCGGAGAGCGTCGCATTCCAGAAGTTCCAAAGGTCGGTGGGACACCGGACCCCTGCAGAGCTCATTGCAAGGGGCCCGATGTTCCAAGCAGCAAGCTCCTGAACGACGTGGTATGATGCCATCCGAGACAGCCATGTGCGGGGAGAAGGGTTCCCTGATAGGGCTGAAATTGACATGGCCGATGGGCGTCCGGATTGGTTCAGTCGCTTGTTAGCTGCCCCCCCGCGTCTGGCATCGCTGAGGGGTGAGGCCACTGTGATGCGGCCTCCTCGGCCCGTATCGCTGGTGTTTGCGGTCGTGATGCTCGTGGAGACAACTTGCTTCAGGCCACCCACCCGATGCGCTTGTTTCGCAATTCTAGACGCCGGCGACTCAGAGCTAGAGAGTCATCGGGCCTGGACCACAAGATGCAGGGCCGAACCCGCTTGTGACACCTGCTCTCCTCCTGGGATTTTGGCAACTGGCCAATGGTCGTGTCAAACAGGCGTCTCTTGGCGGCGAAAAACGTGCTGCTGAAGGTGAGGCTGGCTCCAGCTGAGAATCCCAACCAGCCCTCCCTGACAGATCGATCGACCGTCTCGGCCGCATGCCCATGCGACCAGTCGATCACGGCCTGGGACCTGCAGATCGACACCGTTATCCTATCCACGCCGGATCAATCAGCAGCGAGTGCAGAATGGAGGCATCGCGCGTCTGCTGCCCGGACTGTCGTGTCAATCCATGCTTGGCAAGGCAGACTCGCACTCGCTCGTGCAGTGCAGGTGTTGCGATCCGCAAAGCGACAAAAGAACCAGACGCGCGCTAGGATGCTGTAGAGATGCGCGGGGAGGCCGTCACGGCCAAGAGCAGAGCAATCCTGAGCGCGGGAATTCTGTGTGCCGTGTCGGCGGTGTGGTTTGCTGCGGTACGCGACACAGACGAGATGCAGTCGTAGGCATCGAGCAAGTGATGAGAATGGAAACAACCTATCCAAGGTAGGTACCTAGGTACCCAAGCGCGGGAGCCTAAAAGAGTGGGAAGCACCAAGAGGGAAGGGAAGACTGCACCAGTGAGAAGCGCCTGCGCCACACAGGTAACGTGGGATGCCCCGCTAAAAAGGCTCCCGCCCGTTTGGCTCGCCAATCAGCGGCCCCCGCTGCCCTCAGAAGGAGCCGTGTCATTGGTGGCAGATGTGGCTCGTTCTGCAGAGAAGTGGCTTCTCCGTTTCCCTCAGCCCCCCGGTTCCTGGGAGATCCGAGAGAAGGACCACGGCATCACACACGCCTCTTGCCGATCCAACGCTCTCGATCGGGTATCATTTTTCACCAAGAGGGAGCCCGCTGTTTCGATTCGAGAATGGCTTCCTCTTTGGGGCACTTCCATGTCTTCTTCGGGTGCTGTGCACTGGGATGCGGCGCTGCCATTGGCCTCGTCGCTTGATGCCGAGACTTTTTCAGCACTGATGGCCCCCTGGACCCCTGTCATGTCCCCACCTCAGTCCTTGGTCCGATCCCCCACTGAAGCCAAGGTTAGGCACTATGAACTGAGCAGTGTTGTTCGTTGTTCGTTGTTCGATGCCCGCGGTTTTCGTTTTGCAATGTTCCGAGGCAGCGGAAGCGTGCCGTCATCCCACCTCGAGTCTTACCTCTCACCTCACACTTCAGACCTCACACTTCAGACCTCACACTGCAGACCTCACACTGCAGACCTCACACTGCAGACCTCACACACACCTCACTCACACATCTCACCGAGGCCTTCGCTGCCGTGCTTCGGATCCGGATGACCCCAGGCACCCACCCACCCGGAGATGGCACTCTCTGGCATCCAGCAGACGCCCTCGCAACATGCCAAAACACCGCTGCTCTTGCTCCGATGCCCATGCGTCTCGGACGTGATGATGGCGGCCGCCGCCGCTCTGTCAGCAGTCGGCATCATGTACCATGATCTGTAAGCCAGAACATGATCCGGAACTCGCTCACCGGCCTGTCATGTGGCTTTCGGCCCCCACGCGCCTCACACGCCTCGAGGTACACGCCCCCGACTGAGATGCGTTCCAAAGTGGCTGACATCACACCCGCCCCGACCGACCGTCACGTGGCGACCGGGTACCACCGCACCGCTGACTGCAGATTCCGGCTATCGTCGACCTCGACTCTGCCAACTCCGCCGCCGCTCCGTCGACACTACGCACGCAGATTATCAAGACGCCGATGCTTGCTTCCGCTGACCTCATGAGCAGATGAGCCGGCCACCCCACGTCGCCGAGGCCCCGCTGACCACCTTCGGTGAGCGCCGTTAGTTTCCGGATACCTTCACTGACATCGTCGCCCGGTATGACCAGGCAGAACTGGACGCG
Source organism: Colletotrichum tropicicola (assembly GCA_025962755.1). NCBI lineage: Eukaryota > Fungi > Ascomycota > Sordariomycetes > Glomerellales > Glomerellaceae > Colletotrichum > Colletotrichum tropicicola. The sequence goes on from JAOWMA010000126.1 coordinate 100,348, forward strand.
TCCCTGTTGCAATAAACTTGCTTTTATTTTCTTGTGATTGCGGTCGGAACGCCTCTATCGTGGTCTAAACCCGAAAACCCCGAGATGCTGCACATCTAAGTATCTCCGTCGCGTTCCGCCGCCGTGCTTGCGAAGCCAAAGCTGATGATGATCTGCCCTGTCCAACGTGCCTTCTGCTCATTCTCCAAGATGACCCCGCCAACTACTCAATCCATAATCGCCGCCAGGTCGTCCAAAAACAAGCCCGAAGGTTCTCTGTCGGGATCTAAGACCAGATGTCGCAGTCGGTGGCGAAGATCTCGGGAGTGGTTCCCTCGGGCCACCAGTCCTTGGGCTTGCAGCTCCACTTGACCGTGTAGCAGTCCGAGATGCCGCCGCGGCAGCTGAGGTATCCATTCCAGTTGGTGAGGACCTCATCTGGACATCATTAGCATCTGTTCAGGAAAGACCGGGGTTAGGGACTGAGGATGCTACTTACTGACGTCAATAGACGACTCCTTGTAGGTGCCACCGAGGGTCTTGCACTGGCACTTGATGTCGTTGCCGTCGACAGCACAGTCCTTGCAACTCTCCTAGAAGTTGCCACTGGTGATTTGTCAGTGCTCTGCTTTTCAGAGATGGATGTGGAAGGGTAGGATGGGCAGACTCACTTGGCGTGGTTCTCAGGCTTGGGCTTCAGATCACCAAGGACATTGGCGACACAGTCGTTGAGGTTGATAGCAGTGAAGGACGAAGCACCGCAGATCTTGTCGTCACAGTAGGTGGTGACAGTGCCATCACCGCGAAGGGTGAACTGGGGTCCATCGTTGAGATAGCCGCAACCCTCATCGAGGAAGCCGGCCTGGACAATCTTGGCAGCACCAAGCGCGAGGATGAGGCCCTTGAGGGCAGTGAGGGAGAGAACGTTAACCATGGTGACTGGTGATGTTGAAGTGTTGGTGTTTGCTTTACTTCACGTAATTGTGAAGGGAAATTGAAGAAAGGTGAGGGTGTGGGTGGTAGTGTGAAGAGAGGGTGTAGGTGTGTTGGGGAGTGAAAGGACTAAGAGCTTGAAGGGTTGACAGATATTTATAGAGTGTGAGGGAAAGCAGCTGAGAGACAGAAATAAGGAAGGAGTAATAGTTACGTCCTTCTCAAAGTGGTTTCTATAAGTTATGTGAAAACTTTTCACTTTGGTCAGAGGTAATATTGAATATTTTTACTGGTCCAACTGAGAATGTGTCTCTTTTATTAACCCTCTTTCACAGTCGTTCTTGCCTCCAGTATTAAATCCAATATTATCAGCCCTCACACAATCCTCCCAAGTCAAAGTCTTTGAAATTAGGAGTAGGTTAGAAAAGATTCTCCCTCTTTACACGTGACTACAATATTACTTGGGGGTTGTAAGAGAACCTACTGTGTACCTTCCCCTTTGACCATAAGAGCCCAGCTTGGCTTCTTTTATCCACCACCTGAGATCCATCTCAGAAATTCCTTCACTCCAACACCCTCTCCCCTTCTCACACTTCCTTCTCATAACCTCCCATAAGTCAAAACTTCTCATCACATCACATCACAAACTCAACTAACCTCATCAAAGACCCTCGACCAAGATGCATCTCCGCACCGCCTTCTGCCTCCTTGGAGGCCTCGCGCCTCTTCTGGCCCACGCGCAGGAGCATACCCTTGAGACCACCAAAACCCAGACCCTGGATATGAAGCCCAACGCCCTCTCCATCATCCAGACCTCCATCACCCAGGCCGCTGCCCCCATCTCCACCTCTGTCGACACCACCGCCACCAACCTCACCCTCGCCCTCACCCTCGCCAACTCCGACTCCGACTCCGACTCCGAGCCCGTCTCCGGCTTCATCAGGACCTGCACCACCTGGCAGGTCTGGGACGCCAACAACCACATGTGGGCCAAGTGCCGCGCCCGCGGCCGCAAGGGCAAGCTCTTCTGGTCCCGCATCGGCCTCGACCACATGCTCGGCAACGTCGGCGGCCGCCTCGTCTACCAGAAGAACGGCTACTTCTCCTCCTCGTGCGTCTCGTGCCGCCGTCGCCAGGACACCCTGAGCTACTTCCAGTGCGAGTGCGCCGACAGCAACGGCGAGTTCCGGCTCACCAGCATCGACCTCAGTGAGTCTCCCCCTCCCACCCGTCTCCCTCTTTCGCCTCGGTACGATACTCGTTCGTGTCATACGGATCGGCACTGACAATACTCCAGACAGCTACATTGGCAACAGAGACGGCCATCTCTGCTCCGAGTACGAGTGCGGCGTCCGTGAGGGCCCCCCGCCCGGCGGCGAGCGTGTCTGAGCTGGACGGCTCATCACATCACACAACCAACATGGCAAGCATGGCAGGAGTCACATGAAGAGCAAGCATCATCACCAGGATGAACTTTTGAGCAAGGCCAGCAGAGTCAAATTTCCATAGACAGAACACGTCAATCAATTGGCTCTATTCGCCCTCTACACAGACTGATGCGCAGATAGATATATCATGGTCACCTTCCTTGTTGGTGCCTTCAAGTGAAAATCCTACATCCGTGAAAAATAAACTCGTTCCGCTTTTGCTCTTCGAATCATCAATGTCCAATCGTGGCTTCTTACCAGCGAAACCAACTTCATTACCAACTGCCGACAGCAGACAGTTGCTTCGAGCTCTCGCCGACAAGGAACGAGTACTGCCCTGTGGTGACCATCACCCAGTTTTGTTCGTGAACCTCCCAGTAACTGAGATCGCGGCGCGTGAGATTGAAGGTGACAGTCTTCTTCTCGCCCTTCTCCAGGTTAAACTTGTCGAACCCGCGGAGAACCTTGACCGGGAAATCCACGCCGTGGACGTTCTTCGGGTACGACAGGTACAGCTGGGGAACGACCTTGCCGGCAACGGCGCCCGTGTTGGTCACATCGGCCTTCACAGTGACGTACGTCTCCCAGAGGTCAGGGTTTCCGCCCTCTTCGCCACCGGCCCCGGAGAGAGGCTGCTTCACGTTGTATCCTTCCGGGTAAGGGTAAGGCTCCGTCACAATGTCGTCCGTCGAATCCAAGTATGGGTACACGTATTTCTCGAGCTTGCGGAAACCGTCGGGGAAGAGGGCCTCCTTGGCACTGGGAAGCTTGTCGCTGAACTTCGGCGGCTCGGCGCCTGGGGACGGACGAGGGGCGGGCAGCTTGGACTTGGGCTTGACCTCCTCAACAGCAACGTTGGAGAAGTCAAATGTCGTGTAGGACTTGCCGAATCCGAATTCGAATCGGGGCTCGATGCCGTTCCTGTCAAAATGTCGGTAGTCAATGTACAGTCCCTCGGAAAAGTCTTGCTGCGGCACCACGCCGTTTGGCAGGTACAACACCTGGCCAGCCTTTCCAAAGTCCTTCAAGGATTTGGCAATCGTGTATGGAAGCTTGCCGCTGGGGTTCACATCTCCGAAAATGACATCCGCAAGAGCGTTGCCGCTCTCTTGACCAGGGAGGTTAGCGTAAAGCACAGCTTTGACGCCCGGGTGTTCGATCCAGCGTTCCATCTCAACGGGGCCGACAGAGTGAATTACGACGATGGTGTCGCCGCCGACACTGTTGCCAGCACCACCTTTGCCGCAGTTGTCGGCCACCTGGAGAATGAGATCGTCCCCTCCCTTCTGCAGCTTGAGATCATTACGGTCTCCACTGACGCCAGCCCACGAGACAAAGCCTTCGCCAGAGTCCGCGTTGGCAAAGACAATGCAGACATCCTTGTCATTGAGAACTGAGAGATCCTTTTTGGGGAGCGCGTTGGTGAGGTATTCAGAGAGCTCGACCTTGTCGGCCTTGAAGCCGCGCTTGAGAGCCTCAACCGGAGGCACGAGGTACGGGAACTCGACGGCGCCACTGCCCCATCCGGAGCCCAGAGTGCCTTGGTTGCACGCGCGATCGTTGCAGAAGTTGGGACCCTTTCCAGGGCCAGCATCTTCGCCAAAAATGCCAACCTTCAGCTTTCCTTCGTGGCGCTTGCGCTTGGCGTCGATGAAACCGTCTTTGCTGATGGGCAATACGTTCTCGTTCTTGAGAAGGACAATGCCCTCGGCGGCAACACGGCGGGCGATGTCGGCATGGTCGGCCTGTACGTTGACGTACTTGTTGACTTCGAATTCTTCTTGCGGCGTCTTGCTGCCCGGGGCCAGCACTCCCATCTTGTCATTGGTCCACGAGGAAAAGTTGGGAAGCTCATTCGGAAATAGCTTCTTGTCATCCTGGCCCAGTTGGTACCATGAAGCGACGATGCGTACTGCCATGTCGTCCAACCTGTCGATGGGAACGGATCCATTCAGGACGGCCTTGGTGAGCTCGGAGCCCCAAAGGGACTTGCCGTCTTGCCAGAACAGCCCGTCACCAGGCATTGTCATGTCAAGGCCAGCCAGCGCGCTTCCAACGCCGGATCGTTGCGCGAGCCAGTCCGACATGACGAAGCCCTGGAAGCCCATCTCGTCCTTCAGAATGCCGTTGAGAAGCTTCGAATTGTCGCATGCGTACGAGTTGTTGACCTGGTTGTAGGAGCACATGACACTTGCAACGCCCGCCTTGACGGCATCCAAGAAAGGCCACACGTATAGCTCGTGGAGGGTGCGATCGTCGATGTTGCTGGAAATGGCATTGGGCAGACCCCATTCCCAGCTCTGGCGGAAGTGTTCTTGCTCGTTGGCGACAAAGTGTTTGATGGTGGCCATGACACCCTGTTCTTGAATTCCTTTGATGGTCTCGGCGGCGGCGATTCCTTGGAGGTAGGGGTCGGAGCCGAAGCCCTCCCAGTTGCGGCCGCCGGCAGGCATGCGGCCGAGGGGTCCAACGCAGGGGCCGAGCAGGACGTTGATGCCCTTGCCTCGCGCCTCGAGTCCGTGGGCCTTGCCTCGCTCGTACATTAACTCCTTGTTCCAGGTTGCGCCGACGGTGATGCCGGCAGGGAAGGCGGTCGCGTTGTCGGCGAATCGAAGACCGAGCGGGCCATCCTGCAGCTGGAGCTGAGGGAATCCGACGTGGACGGCAGGGCCGGTGGTGCCAACGGCGAGGCCCATCATCCAGCCAGTGCCTGTCGTGATGTTTACCTTCTCGGGCAGCGTCATCTTGGCGACCATCTCGCCGGCCTTCTTGTAGCTCTCGGCCCAGTTCTTGGAAATCCCACCCTTCGGGGCGGGGTACCACGGCGGTGACAGGCCGGTCTGGGGAGCGCCCTTGAACTTCTTGTACATGACGGCTCCTCCGGCACTGATGACCACCCACATGATGAAGACGACGGCGGCTGCAAGCCAGCACAGCTTTGAGCGGCCTCGGAAGCAGTCCTTCAGAGCATTGAAGGCGCCGCTACGTTTGGCGGAGAGGAAGGCCGGGCGGGGGAAGGATGACTGCTTCTGGGCATCGGGCTGCAGGTAGTCGGTCGCGTCGATGTCGGATCCGTCTTCGGAGTCCCTGTCGTACGAGCGACGGGACTTGTCCTCGTGGAGGAGCCCCTCCTTGCTCGGATCCATGATGGGCGACTCGATGCTCTCCAATGGGCAGGCCGTCTGCAGTGGATGGCCACGGGGTTCTTTGGTGAGAAGTCGACAACTCTGGGCAGTCGTTGGAGAGTAGGTTTGGCTTCAGTGATCTCTGAGCTCCGGGGCGGAACGACGTGGTCTGGTCACTCAGTACGAATGGCTGCCCACCATTGCTCGATGCGCCTCCGGAAGACGAATTCGAGCGAGCTGACGGGGTGTGGTGCTTGAAACGACAGAGGCGATGTTTGGGCGGCCTGAACGGGGAAACACGACCAGATGCTGGATTCTCTTCCGACGCGGACGAGGTGAAGGTGTGGCTGTGGCTGGCGTGGAAGAATGACAAAAAGATCAGGAAGGGACGGGCGTCAGGTCAGGTCTGTTCTCTTAGGTTTCGGTTCGCAGGTTGCGCTCCCGCAGCGTGCTTCTGTCTTAGCCCAGCGTTCACGCTGAGCACGCTTCAAGGGACCTGCTGGACTTGGGGCACACCCAGTTGAAACAGCTGGTGGGGGGGGGGGGATTCCCGGCCCCCCGCCTACCCCTGTCCGGAGTGACGTCCCTCTGGCTCAGCAGTGGCGTTCCCCAGTGATTGGCGCGGGACCTCGGCAGCACGGGCCTAGCGCGCCCTGTAAAGCAGCAGAGCGTGCCAAATCCGCCATTGAGTTCGCTCTCACCGCCCTCCAGGGCATCCTCCACGGGTCCATGTCCATTGGGGGGCTCAGCGGCCATTTCATCCCGCCCGAAGATTTCCCGCTCTTCCTACGCTGCTCCCGTCTCAAGATCCGATACCGAGACGATATCGGGTATCCACCACCGCCGGGCCATCTGCGTCCGTGGATGTTTTAATGTGAGGTAAGGTATTAGACATCGGTACGGTGTTGCAGTGTTAGTCAAGTGGCCATCGCAGTTGAATCTGCAGACGCATCAGTCAGGAAACATGGCATGTTCAAATTGTGCAGGATTGTACTTGAAGCCCAAAAGAAACAACAGAGCTATTATTCTCTCACGCCCTAGGTACTATTCGGACCGTGCAGTGAGAGACATTGTGTCTCGACTTAACCAACCAAACTCGTACCGAGAACGACGAGCTGCAGAGACTCTTCCCTGGCCCGATGATTATGGGCAAACTCGGCATCTCAGGTCCGATGCGAGAGAGCGGCTCGAGGAGCACTCGGCGGCCCTCACTCAATTACTTGCAGAATGACCAGTCTCCTGGAGCTGGCCACGAGAACACGCGACCGTCTGATGACCGCTCACCTTGGACTCACCACGAACTCTGCTGTTTTCCAGCATTATGCGTCATAGCATTTCCATGTGCAGTAGTAGGCTGGAACAGTCTCGGGCTTCTAGATCGTTTCCCTTTTCGTGTAAAACGAGTTGACTCTTGACTTGACCTAGGAGGTCAAGTTTTCTCAGCGAGCCAGCCAGCAGTGCATTTGTGCTTGAAGGTGTTCTGGGAGCCCGACAACTGTTGCAGTATCAAGACATTCACACTGCGGCCACAGTACCTTACACGAACGAAGGTGGGCCTGTTGGCAACCGGATCCCATTGAGAGAGCAAGACAAGATATGGCCTAGATGGAACAGCACGAGTTGCCCAGACACGTGCGAGCTGTGATGGGCAGCGCCGGCTTCATGTTTCAGCTGCCTGGCTGTGATGAACATGCGCAACGTGCCCCGACCTGTGGGGTTGAAAACCAAGCCCTACTGTTATCGCTAGAAGGTCCCCTTCGTTTCAAGCAAGTCGTTTGTTGCCGCGCTACCACCAACAAATGGAAACAACGACCATGGATTGGTAATTCGGGCATCAAGACCAGCGGCAGCGGAGCGAAAAAGACGAGGTACGCAGCGCGGGGGTACGTATCATGACGGAGAAGGGGGGGCACCAGTGGAGATGAGCAGGGCCCTCCGGCCAATCCCGTGGCTCCGATAGGACACCGGAAAAGTAAAAAAATTTCACATGGCCAAGGATGCGATTCTGCTTGGTGGATAAGGTAACGAACAAAGAGGGAAAAAAATCACTGCCCCCGGACGCCCAATCTAAAAAAAAAATCTTGTGTCGCGACGGGCGACTCTGCTTCCTGCTGACTGCACACACACACGCCTCGAGTCCCAGAGAGAGAGAGAGAGGACAGACGAGAGAGCCTCCCGCGAAAATCTCACCTCCTCCCTTCGTCCGCATCAGACGCGAGGCTCTTTTTTTTCGCGCTCTTCGCCGCTCCGCAGCCCGCCCTTCCTCTCTCTCGTCTCCCCTGATGCCTCACCCTGTAACCCCGCCCTTATCGCACGAACAACACCAAGCGACGATGACCGTCGTGGCCAAGGGCGATGCCCCTCCCCCGCCATCCCAGGAGGACATTTCCGCCTTCATGAACTCCGTCTTCAACGCGGCCACCTCTGCCGCCTCCGTCGATGCCGCCTACGGCCTTTGCGAAGTCCTCAACAACACGGTCGGATACCTGGGTCTGGTGCAGTACGGCATTATCGCTGAGATCAAAAAGGCCGCCGCCAACAAGAAGTCGGGTCAGATCCGCGAGTCTGCCCAGAACCTCCTTGGCGCGCTCTTTGAGAGGCTCCCTCCCAAGTCGCCCCTGAGCGAGGTTGTCTTCCTGCTCCAGGATGGCGGCATGGTCGCCTGCTCTCTGGATGCCCTTGCCGACAAGGGCTCCGTCGTGCGCGAGTCCGCCCAGTACGCCCTGGACGCCCTCTTCAACAACCTCAGCCCCGAGGCTCTCGTTGTCGGCCTGCTGCCCGCCCTCTCCAGCTACCTCTCCAAGAGGACCGGAAAGTGGCAGGGAACTGCTGCCGCCTTCAAGCTGCTGCAGAAGATGGCCGAGAAGGCCAAGCAGACTGTCGGCTCCACCCAGGAGCAGGCCGAGGAGCAGGACATCCTGCGCGAGGCCATGGGCACGAAGCTCGCGGGCCTCATCCCCCTCGTTGAGGCCGGCATGCACGACCTCAAGCCCGAGGTCGAGAAGCAGGCCGTCCAGACCATGACCGCGCTCACTGACCTGCTCTCCAACGACGACGTCGCTCCTCGCATCCCCCTCCTCATCGACACAATGCAGCACCCCTCCACCGAGACTCTGCGCAAGGCCATTCACGCCCTGTCCATGACGACCTTTGTTGCCATCGTCACTTCGCCCGTTCTCGCTCTCCTGACTCCCCTCCTGGAGCGATCGCTCAACACCCCCTCCACTGCCCAGGAGGTCCTGCGCCAGACCGTCGTCGTTGTCGAGAACTTGACCAAGCTGGTCCACGACCCCATCGAGGCCCGGACTTTCCTGCCCAAGCTCCAGCCTGGTGTCAAGGGCGTCTACGACCGCGCATCCCTCCCTGAGGTCCGCGAGCTGGCTAAGAGAGCCCTGGACGTCATCGAGAAGGCCATGGGTGATGACAAGGACGTCATTGAGCGTGTTACCGGCGACGACGTGTCCAAGATCCTGGATGCCGAGATTAAGAAGAATGGCGGACTTGTCAGCCAGCTCGACATTTACAAGATCGCCCGCCCCTACATTTGCGACCAGGTTGCCGAGGACGTCAACCACCGCTTCGTCAAGCGCATTTCCGCCCGCATCGGCCCCTACATCCAGCCGCTGGTCCAGACCGCCGGCGCGCACACCGCAATTGCTGATGCTGTTCAGCAACACTACGTCGAGGAGGACGAGCGTAAATACGGTGTCCCCGAGAAGGAGGACGACGGAGAGATCGAGATCGTCAACGCCCACTTCTCCCTCGCCTACGGTGGCATGCTTCTGCTTTCCCACACCAACCTGAGGCTGCTCAAGGGCCACCGCTACGGTCTTTGCGGTCGCAACGGTGCCGGAAAGTCTACCCTCATGCGCAGCATTGCCAACGGCAAGCTCGAGGGTTTCCCCCCTCAGGATGTCCTCCGCACCATCTACGTCGAGCACAACCAGGGCGAGGACGCTGATATCAGCATTCTGGACTTCGTTCTGAAGGACTCCGAGATCGCTGCCCGCGGCAAGGACAAGGTCATTGAGGTCTTGGCCGAGTTCGGTTTCACTGACGGCCCCGACGGCCGCCAGTCGCACAAGGTCGGCTCCCTGTCTGGTGGATGGAAGATGAAGTTGGCTTTGGCCCGTGCCATGCTCAAGGGCGCCGACGTCCTGCTGCTGGACGAACCTACCAACCACTTGGACGTCGCCAACATCGCCTGGCTGGAGAACTACCTCAAGACGCACCCGGACATCACCAGCTTGATCGTGTCCCACGACTCCGGCTTCCTCGACAACGTCACCACTGACATCTACCACTACGAGCCCAACAAGAAGCTGGCCTGCTACAAGGGCAACCTGGCCAACTTTGTCGAGCTCCGTCCCGAGGCCAAGAGCTACTACACGCTGTCTGCCTCCAACGTCCAGTTCAAGTTCCCGCCCCCCGGCATCTTGACTGGTGTCAAGTCCCTGACTCGTGCCATCATTCGCATGACCAACGTTTCCTACCAGTACCCCAAGGCTCCCAAGCCTTCCCTGATGGACGTGTCTTGCCAGCTTACCCTGTCCTCCAGAGTGGCCATTATCGGCCCCAACGGTGCGGGCAAGTCGACCCTCATCAAGATCCTCACCGGTGAAGTCATCCCGACCACCGGCAAGGTAGAGAAGCACCCCAACCTGCGTATCGGCTACATCAAGCAGCACGCTCTTGAGCACGTCGAGATGCATCTCGAGAAGACGCCCAACCAGTACCTGCAGTGGCGTTACGCCAACGGTGACGACCGCGAGGTCTTCCTCAAGCAGACCCGTATCCTCTCCGACAAGGACAAGGAGCAGATGGACAAGCTGATCGACCTCAAGGACGGCAAGTCGCCGCGCCAGGTTGAGGCTCTTGTTGGTCGTCAGAAGTACAAGAAGACCTTCCAGTACGAAGTGTAAGTGACGAGAACCGCACACCCTTAGTTTCACATGGCAAAATACTAACACGGCACAAGCAAATGGCGTGGCTGGCTCCCGAAGCACAACACCCAGGTCTCCCGCGAGACCCTGATCGAGTGGGGCTTCGACAAGCTCGTCCAGGAGTTCGACGACCACGAGGCTTCCCGCGAGGGTCTCGGTTACCGCGAGCTCCAGCCGACCGTCATCTCCAAGCACTTTGAGGACCTCGGCCTGGACCCCGAGATCGCCAACCACAACGAGATCGGCTCCCTGTCCGGTGGACAAAAGGTCAAGGTCGTCATCGCCGGCGCCATGTGGAACAACCCCCACTTGCTGGTCCTCGACGAGCCGACCAACTTCTTGGACCGCGACTCCCTCGGCGGTCTCGCCGTCGCCATCCGCGAGTTCAAGGGCGGCGTCATCCTGATTTCCCACAACGAGGAGTTCGTCGGCGCCCTCTGCTCGGAGCAGTGGCACGTCAACGACGGCCGCGTCGCCCTCCGCGGCAACGCCGCCATCAACCTCGGCTCCTTCGAGGACAACAGCCAGCCCGGCAGCGGCGTCGCCAGCGCCGTCCCCTCCACGGCCGTCTCGAGCGCCGTCAACAGCGCCGTCAACTCGGGCGTCGAGGACAACTCGGAGATGAAGTTCAAGGCCAAGAAGAAGAAGAAGAAGACCAAGAAGGAGCTCAAGGAGCAGGAGGTCCGCCGCCGTCTCCGTCACATCGAGTGGCTCAACAGCCCCAAGGGCACGCCCCACCCTCCCGACACGGATGACGAGGCCTAAGGGAAAAGAAAAGAAAAACGACAAAACAGCGGGCTCTGGATTTTTTCCTTCCTGCTCTTGTTGTTTTTGCGACGGTAATATGATGAAATGCTGCTTTTTGTCTAGACGACCTGCCGGAAAAAAAGTGAATTTTTTTTTTTTTAGTTTTGGGATTCGGTACGCGACGAGTAGGCGCACTTCTACCTGCGGGAGAGCAGAGCGCGTGATACGGTACCGAGAGAAGAAGCGATAGAGAAAGACAAACCCTGAGGCCCCCGCCCCTCCCCGCGGGGCTTTTAGACGGAATCAAGGGTTTAGACCATAGAGGCGTTCTGCATATAGAAGGATTGGGACGGGCGGTTTAATTTCTTTTTAGTCGAAAAAGACAACCCTAGACAGCTAGCTATCTCGAATGATGGAACGAATTGATCCGATTACATTCACGTGCGGTCACTGACGTGTGATGGATGAACAGCCTGGAGGCGGAACCAGGGAGTCTTGGATGTCTCCCTCTCCCTTGCGTCATGAAGGCGAAACAGGCCTGTTTCCAGAGAAAGTCCCCCAAGGCTGGGTTGAGAGAAGGCTGTGGTGACAATTTCTTCAGTTGACAGACACGATGAGCCAGAGCAAGTAATGACAGTGAGTGATAATTTTGTCTAAATTGTGCGGAAGAAGGAAATCCCATCATGAGGGCGTATGTGGCCGTCATCTAATTTCGTGCCCTGTCCTTTCATCCGTTTCCTATTGCCCTCGGTGCCATGGTCTGGCCACCAGCCTCATGGTCGTAAAAATGATTAGGCTTAAATATAAGTAGCAAAGATATTTTGCATCATATCTTGTGAGAAAAGAAAACAAGAGCCCCTTTCATCATGTCATGATGTGCTCAAGCTGGAATCTAGGTATCAATATCCCGTCGCAACTCCATCCAATGTCTATACCGATGCGGAAAACGCCCAATGCCCGCTGTTGGGACTGTACAAATATCGATCGCCTCGTAGGGCCCACGTAAATAGCAATTAAACACGCAAACACAACGTCATCGCAATAAATCAATTACCACGAGAAGGTCATGAGCGCGGGGTTGAGGGCAATGGGCAGGAGGAGATGGCTTGCAGAGACAGTAGCCATGGGCAAAATGGCGACGAAATCGGTGATGCGCCAGTCGTGGGGAATGAAAGGTGCAACTGCCAAAATGATCATGCCGGCAATGAAGAGGCAAGCGAAGAGCATGGAGAATTTGAACTATTTGGAGAAGCCCGTTAGCAGTCGCTCAAATGATAGATAAGAAGAGGTCTAGGCATGGCGATGGATTGCGCCGCAATTGGTGGCCGCCGCAGGAATGTGGGGGGTACGCCACCAAAAGCAGACACAGCCAAGGGAGGGGGAAATATAAGGCTCACCTTCTTCAAAACCTTCGGCACCTCAATGAAGAAGTTGGAGAACTCGGCCTCCTTGGACGTCGCACCCCACGTCATGTCGATCTCGAACATGTGAGCCAGCAGGGCCTGACTGACGTGCAGACTGAGACCACCGAGGAAGATGGCGAGGAGGAAAGTCCACTTGATGTTCTCGAAAAAGGCCCAGAGCAGGCTCTTCTCGCCAACACGGTAGCGCATCACGGCAAGGGCGACGTTGCCGAGACCGTTGAAGACAATGATGATGGAAAACCACACCTGCCACGAGTCGACGTAGTACTTGTCGAGGTAACCATTGTACCAACCCATCAAGAAGTAGTTGACAGAGGTCATGATCCAGGCAGCGCCGATAGCGTAGTAAGTGCCAATGTATGAAACAACGGTGATCTTGGATGTAAAACGAATGTTGCTCAACAGGAACTTGCGGAACAGCGGGGTAAAGGGACCTCTCCAGAGCCAGGTGCGAATCGGGTGGAAGAGAAGCTCGTTGCAGCCGTAGGCATACTTCTCCCAACGCGCAAGCTCGTCGTACACGGTAAGAGAGACACCCTCCTTGAAGCCCTCGCCAGCCCAGGCAGCTAAGCGGATGATGTAGCCGTTGCACTGGAGACGAAGCGACATGTCGAAGTCCTCGGACACGTGAGACTCGGACCAGAACTTCTCATAGCCATCCTCATCAAAGTAGCCGACCTGCTGAATGGCGCTCCAGCGAAGAATGGCGTTGTGGCCGACGAAGGGGGCAACGTCACCGTTGGAGACAGTGTAACGAATGGCGGAGTAGATGAGGTTTGTGAAGAAGGTAATACCGTTCTCGAAGTAAGTGTGGACAACCTGCATGACACCAGAGGAGAACTGCATGATACCGACGTCGGGGGATTGCTCCATCTCAGAAACGGCGTCCAGCAAACAGTCGGCAGGGATACGAGTGTCCGAATCGATAATGAGGATGTAGTCGCCGACACGAATGTTACCATCAGCCCATGCGCGGCCATCAGCCTCAAGGACCTCCTTCAAGGCGTGCTCATAGGCCTGGGCTTCGTCGTGCTGAGTCCACTCGTTGGGGCGGTTGATCTGCTGGAGCTTCTCTTCGACCTTGTTGGAGATCATGAGGGCGTAGTTCATGTTGGAAGCCTTCTTGAACTTGCCGCGGCGCAGGAAACCGTCTTCTCCGTGCTTGGGGCGGCCAACCCAGCCGATGCTGTGGTCGGCATAGAACTCGATACGGGCACGACGATCCTCTTCAGAAATGAGCTGGATACCATCGTCGTTGATGAACATGTTGGCAGATCCGCCCTGGAGCTCGTAGGTGGACATGGCCTGCTTGATGGACTTGACCGTGGGAGCAATGACACCACCCAGACCCTCCTTGTACACTGGGCACTGGACGGTGATGTGGGGCAGGATTGAGTTTTGCAGTCTGGGCGGAGGTCGTGCCGAGTAGAACTTGGAGTTGATGGTCAACTGACGGATAGGTCCGAAAATCTGAGCCAAGCAACCGACAATGACCTGGGCGAAGAAGAGGGTGAAGAAGATCTGAACCGGGAAGAGGGCGACAAGAGCAAGGCGAAGGTAGTCACCATCGACAGAGACCTCGATGGCGAGCTGTCTCCAGGCGGCACCGAGAGAGACGGTGACGAGGACGAGGGTAATGGACACGAGGTAGGTGTTGAGGAGGTGAACAGGTCGCTTCTCAGGCTTGATCTCACCACTCTCCTCGTCGATCTCGTAGTCGGCGACTGTGGGGCCCTTCTTCTCATCGCCGTCCTCATCGTCGGCACCGGCCTTCCACACCAGCTCCATGAGCTCCGACTCGATGGCCTTGGCTCTCTGGACAAGATGCAGAGCGTCATCGTCCCAGACGATCAGCAGGCCTTCTGAAGCAACGAAGGCAGCGAACTGGTGCTTTCTCGCTCTTGGCAGATCTTCGATGGTGGGCAGGATCTGGACTCGCAGACCGTTCATCAGAGGCACGTCGACGGCGTCGGGGGTCCACTGGAGGAAGGTCTTGATGACACGAGAGTTGACAGTCATGGCACACTGGACATTGAGAGCAGCGCAGGCCATGGCGAAGGGCGAGTTGCCCAATTGTGGCGGGCAGGCCATGTACTGACCCCTGGCCTTTCGCAGGAGCACACCTTCGATCTCACCAGATCCGTCGCTCACCCACAGGTGAGAGCATTGTTGCTGGTAGAGGTAGTTGACCATGACCTCGTGCTTGATGTCATCGAGGAACATGGAGCTCCCAGCGGAGCGCGTCGAGCGACCCGAGATGGACTGAGGGCGGGAGTTGTAGCGGGGAGTAGGCGGTTGAAGCTCCATGTCGTTGGAGCCTGCCTGGTGAGAGGAGCCCTTCTCCGAGACGACGGGAGCCGGGTTTGCGCGGCTCGACTCAGGTGGGCTGGGCCCGCGGGGTGCCTCGGGCTTGTCAGCCTTGAAGTAGTTGCCGATGCCCATGGTGTCGACGTTGGGGGTTGAAGTATCCTCGGATGTTGGCAAAGTTTGGCAAGCAGAGCTGAGGATAGTGCGCGCTCTGAGAGTGGAGGGCGTCGAGACGTTGGAAGCTCAAGCGAAGTCGGGGATGGACTCGTATAAGTTGGAATAGCGAGTGTAGAGGCTTCCGAGTGGAGCCAGAGCAGCAGAAGAAGCGATTGTGGGTGGGCAGAGATCTAGGCCACCATTGACGAAGGCGCCGGTTGTCGAGTCGATTCGGGATCGAGCCGAGGATTATAGACCAGGAGGCAAGCGACAAGCCGATGAGGAAGCACGCAAGAGTGCAAACCTCTGGTCACTGCTGAGGGCGCCTTGAGTGTTAGTCTGGCAGAGGATCTCGAGGGATGGGGGAAGGGGAAGACAAGCAAAACGATGGACGAGGACGAGGGAGAGGTGAAAAGGTTATTGAGGAGACAAAGGCGCAGGAGGAGCGGCAAGAAACACGACGGGTCCAATCGGGCTAGGCGTCGACGAGCCTCGCCAACACGACCAGGGATGGGCGGCGGATAGCGCAGCGAGCCAGTCTCTGAGGCAGAGGGGCCGGCGGATAAGAGCGAAAGTGGTGGTGATGGAGGAGGAGGTGGTGGTGGTGGGTGAGTGGGGAGGGGATTAGGGAATCCTTTTCTTAGCCGGGGCTAGAGCTGGAGCTGGAGCTGGAGCTGGAGCTGGGGCAAGAGCCAGGCCAGAGCAAGAGCAAGAGCAAGAGACAGAGCAGGAGCAGGAGCAGGAGCAGGGGCCACGAGCAGGCCGGGAAGGAGGTACCTGAGGGTGAGGGTGAGGGCGTGTGGGTTGGGAAGGTGCGATGCGGGCAGCAGCGAACAACGGGCAACGGGCAAGGCAGTCACAGTCACCGGTGGCCGGGACTTGCTGCAGCGTGGGAAACTTCCCGTGTAAGCGGACGGGTGGCGGGTACAGTACCTTAGTACTTACTCACCTGAGGTACCCGAGGTCAGGTCAGGCAAGGTACTGGGCGGTCCTAAAGCACAGCGAAGCGAGAGGCCGGGATGCTGACGGCGAGATCACTCAATTCGAGGACAGGACGGGATGCCGGGGCGCTGCCCTGGTTTCTGTCCTCCACTGCGAGTGACGGGCGGTGTTGGCGATCCTCGCGGTGCTGGCCACGCTGGATGCAACTGCACGGGACGGGGATGTCGTGGGCGCGGACGAGTGGGGAGGGCGAGACAGCGACGGCCGGGAAGGGAGCGAGGGATTGGAGGGGCGAGAGAAAAGAAAGGCGCTGTCTAGAAAAGCAGCAATACTGGAACTGGAACTGAGTCCTCCTCTTCACGGCTCGCGGTGGAAATGAAATGAGAGAGGGCGCCGGAGCAGTGTTTAATGGGAGGCAGCGGCCGGCGGTGGAGATTGCCCGCTTGGCTCCAACAGGCCTAGCCCGGCAGCAACACCAAGAAAAATAAAGAGACGAGCCAAATAACGAGCCAAATAACTAGGTAGGTAGGTACCTTAGCCATGCTATGCAACCTTCGAGGCAAGCGTGCGCCCAAGGCCACGATGCCCGGATACGGCAGCCAGAACAAGGGTCGCGGGCCCGGGGGGGCGTGGCCTGGGGGCCTGGGAGCCACGGAGCCTAAGGTACGACTCGACTCGACTCGACTGCTCGCCTCCAGCAGCATCGTGGCTGCCAAGGGACAAGGGTCGACTGCGCGTGCTTAATGGGAAGGTGGAAGGGGACAATGAACAGGGGCGTGTGGGTCGTCCGAGGGAAGCGGTCGGGATCAGGGGTCAGCAAGTGGGTCTGGTGTCGACCAGGATGGAAGGAGG
Organism: Colletotrichum tropicicola; assembly: GCA_025962755.1. Classification (NCBI taxonomy): domain Eukaryota; kingdom Fungi; phylum Ascomycota; class Sordariomycetes; order Glomerellales; family Glomerellaceae; genus Colletotrichum; species Colletotrichum tropicicola. The sequence continues at coordinate 117,183 of JAOWMA010000126.1, forward strand.
AGACCGCCTGGTGGCTCCGCCCATCCTGCCTTAGCGGCGCCTGTGCCTGAGCCGTGGTCCGCATCTGGCCCGTGCCCACCCGCCGAGTGGAGGCTCGGATGCGCTAGGCGGCCCCGGGGGGCAGTCGCGCCTGGTTGGTGGCCGTCGGGGTCCGGGCTTTCCACACACGGTTCCAAACACACTCACGACACTGGACCATACGGCATACACATACACACCTTAGTAAAGCAGTACGTATTTTCCTGCTACTTTATCGGGGCAGCAACGACAAACAATGGCGACTGCGCGGTTACCGGGGTGGCGCTCTGCCATTTTTACCCGTGGCCCGTCTAAGCTGCTTTAGTTCATCATGCCGCTTTCTTTCAACTCGCCGCCAAGGACCCGTCCCTTTGAGACAGTGCTCGCCTTCTTCCCATCCTCGCCGCTGGAGCCCCAACGAGCCGCATACACGGGCCCGTGATGCCGGCGACTTGCACGATCGACATCACCAAACTGTCATACCCCGAGGACCAAGCCGTGCTTCTTCTCGCCCGCCGGCCTATTTCCCGAGTCGATGCCGATGCTACCGTCGTCACCAAGGCATCCGTGATCCGTCCCTCCTCGACTTGGCATCTCCCGCTTCCTTGGGTCATCTTCGTCCACCGAACAGCCGGTGCTACGGGGAGCCAAGCAAGAGATCCATGACGCTCACCGAGGGACCACAATTCGACCAACAAAGCGCCGACGTGCGTATCCAACGCCCTGCCTCCGCCGCGGGGGGAGAAGGAGAGACACACATTGCGTGTTAGTCAACGCCCTCGTTGTCGCGACGCCACCCCCCAACCGCGTCTCATGTCAGTCAGATTGTGCCAGCCCTCGCCGGCACCGGGCCACGGCTCTGGTACAGGACGGCGTACAGCCACGCCTGGCACATGGCCGCCAGCTGACGACCACTTCCTGGCCCTTGCCGCCCTGTCATCGCCCATGTGGATTATCACCTTGGAGCAGACGCCCTCCGATATCAATAGAGTCGAGCACGCTGTTTCGGCTGGACATCGGGACTGCCACTGCCGCGTGAGAGCCCTGTGCTGCCCTCTCAGGGACACAAACCCCCTTGCGCCTCTTGGTATCGACCATGTCTGGTCTCGACCAGCACGTCATTCACTGCCCAAGGCGACGCAAGACATATTTTCCAGCTTCAAGAATATCAGCCGTGGCTACACTCAGTAAGTCGATCGCTAGGGCCCCGACGAAATGGTTCTTCAGCCTCGGAGGTGACACGGTCTTTGTCATACATCGAATCGATACTGCGGTACCTGTGCCTTTCTTTCAAGGCACTCTGATCTCATCGGCACCTAATCACCACAGTTGGACGTCGTTATCTCAGCGCAGGGTTTCATCGATGCATCCAGCCTGGCGTGACGAACATGGCCCCGGAGCTTGGTTTGGAGAAATACTACGGATACCAAGAGCGGGCAATCCCACACACTGCCATCCTATCGCACTACTGGCTTGGCGCTCTATCGACTCCCAAAAGATCAACGCCATACTGTTGCACGATGCCTTCTTCAGCTCTCCCGAAGCCGCCCGTTGACAGGTCTGGCTGATCAAAGAGCCAGCCGCCCACCATCACTAGACCGGCCAATAGTTACGGCATGCTGATGGAGTCTACGCTCTTCAGAGAGGGGCCCGTATGCCGTATGGGGCCAGGCCTGGCGTCGGAGAAGCGCCGCCGCTGTATGTACACCAAGGATTGCCATCACACCTCGTCATATGCAAAGTGGTTTTGCCCGTTAGCCTCGTCAGATTCTGATAAAGGTGCTCAGCAATGACAAAGAGTTGCGATCGCCGTTTGCGGAAATGGTTTCGGGTGCCAACAAAGAATTTGGCTGACACCCGCGATAAGGTGACAATGACGTTTCAACAGGCATCAACGGATATTGACCAAGACGGATTATTGAGAAATCGGACAGCGAAAGGCGAGCAGCGATCAGCAGGGGCACATGCATCCCACACGCTCTTCAGAGAGGGGGAATACTTGGCTTCTCGCAGGGCTTCCCTCAATGAGCAAGTACTGGTATTTCGACCTGTCATGTCCCGACCTTAAAGCAGCGACGAGGCCCGATGGGTGCGCGAACAGGGGTTCGTCCTTGCTGGCCACCATGCATGTGTGCTGCATGCACTATCAGCGACGGGTGCCCGGCTCACTAGCCACAGGTCAAAAGTCCATTTCTTGTGTGGTGGGAAAGTGGAATATTGAAAATATTGCACAACGCTAACCGGAAGAAGGGAAAAAGATAGAAGAGAGCTTCTGGAACGCCTGGACGCGAGCACAGCCCGCGGACACGACTGACAAGGACGGTGGAAGCCATGATGCCACCGCTAAGGGAACATGAGACGGCGGCGCGCGACCTGACCCTTGGGACGAGCGGCGATGGAAAGTCTCAGTGGCCGAGACATCTTTCACGAACCTTTGTCCATTGTCTCCCTCTGAGACGAGACGAAGTGAACGGCAATGCAACGTCTGTCCACCCCGTATTCTGCTTGGGCCTGGCCGTGTTGATGCATCTGAATGTTTGGATTGACGTCGAGATGCATGCAAGTTTGACTGCAGAGTTTAGGAAAACAGACCGTCCGGTCTTTTCTTGGCCTGTTGTCATCGTGATGCGTGTCACAGGCCTCAGCCGGACAGCGACAGAGACATCAGCATCTGCCAATGGAGTCTTCTCGCGAAGATGGATGCCCGTGGTAACCTCCTGAAGGAAGGTGTTGACTGCGGGAAGGTGATCTGACGACGCAGGACTCGAGCCTCGGGGACTAGGCCCTCGCAATTGCACTGGCCAGAGGCAAGGACTTCCAAGTATGGCAACGCCAGACAAAGCACCTTGCCGATTCCGGGCGGAGAGGAACGTTCGGAGTCGCAGGTGGCGAGCAAACGGGCAAAGGACGGCCACAAACAATGGCTGCCGTCGTTTCACTCGGAACCATGAACGAGGTCGACAAACGGCATGCGAGGGGCAAAGACACCATCTTGGGTATGCGCTGGCGATTGGATCAGAGCGCTTACTGCTGATGACAGCGAGTTGTCAACATGCAGAGAGGCCAGATCCAGACCCATGAATTCCCCGTTCCCCGTCGGGATCGCTAAAACTTCCGGCGACTCCAGCGGGCCTGCGCCGTAGGGCAGAAAATACAACAATATCTGGCAGGGGCAGGAAAATATTCGAGCAGAAAATGAATAATATTGCCAGAAATTGCGCAAGGAAAGGTTGTGCACCACCGGGCCGGGGGTGGCTGTGTTTATTTTTGGGGACGTCCAGACTCCAAGGCGCCAATTCTTCGTATTCCCCAGCGGAGTTGCTGTGCAAGAACATGCAAAACCCACCAATCCGGGCTCGACAAGACCACACACGCTCTGGTGTGTCGCAACCACACCGCACTCGCCTGACGGCACGAGCAAACGAGCCAACCACCCACCCCGTCGCCGTTGGAATCGCGGCGGGAAGGCGAGAAACCAAGATTTTGTCTGGTAGCGATGGTGGTGGTGGTGGTGGTGGTGGGATGGGACGTGCCGCCGACCCAACGGTCGCGAGGCTTCTGACGGGACGTCCATTGGATGAGAACAACCAGACGTGCCCATCCACTCTCGTGTGCCAATGGCAAACGGTCTGTGAAAATATCGCCACGGGATTCACACGGCATCCTGTCGTCGAGACCAGACCTTGCCACGACAACATTGACAGATACAGGGGCTTCCCAGTCCTGCGATATTGCCCATTATCTTCGACAGGGGCCCCTGTCACCAAGGCCATTTAAGCTCATCAGCGTGCTCCAAATATTGCTGACAGCAGGTGGGTGGCCCTTACACCGACATCTCACGTCTCGAATATGTGCGTCTGTCTGTCGAGTTCTCGATAACATGCTTACACCCGTCTCGTTCTCGCCCAATAAGCCAGGCAAAACTGCGAGAAGGATGAGCCGACTCCTTCGAAGAGTGAGGAAATCAAGCTTTTCTGGCCAGTGCCACCCAGGGCCGTAGACGGCAAACCACGCCGCCTCCCAATCAGAGACGAGCGGTGCCGCGACTGCAGACATCGTGGCTTGAGGCGACAATTTCCACACTGGCAGACAAGAAAAGGGGTAGGAGATGCTAGTACGGCTTCCAGGTTAGGGGCAACCCACGCGGCTACCCAAACAACCAGAACGATGAGACAGCAAGAAACGTGGTATTAGTTGGTGCCGGCGCGAGCCCGGCAGTCAGCCGCAGACCACGATAACGGGCATTGTTCAACGTGGGAGGTTTGGCTTCGCCGGGCGGCTCGCCTGTGGCGTCAGCTTCATTTCGGGCTGCCGCCGTATTGGGTCTCTCCGCTGGCTGATAAGCCAGGGGCGGGTACGCATTCCATGATCCGCCATCCCGTCGCGTAAGGTAGGTATTTGCCGCTTACAACTTCACCCTGGTTGAAGATGTCTCGGGCAGGCGACCTGTCATCAGCCGTGCGGTGTGTTCTCCGATCCCCCGCATGGCTACAACAATCAAATCGCACGGAGGTGAGATTTGCTCAAGGCGTCTCAGGACACGGATGTGATGAGTCTCGCCAACCCGATATGACGGGGCTTGGCGGCACGCTGCCTGACGGTCTCTTTACGACACAAGACACTGACTACAGGTTTTTTCTCGGTCATTTAGTTGGTGCAGCTGCACCTTCGGCGCCGGGGCCTCGTACCCCCTCCGGCCGGCCCACCACCGACATGGGAAAACATGCCGGCGGGTTACCCGGAGGCCCAATCACCTCCACATCCGTGGCTATCTAATGGCCCACTGTGACTGTGCCTGGTAATCTAGATGTCCTGTTCCATCGAGGTGGGAAACTCCCGCGAACACTATTCCAACCCGCCTCCGTATCCCCCCATCAGCCCATTTTTCAAGCTGAGGTCAAGGCGCGTTTCTCCATCGTTTCTGCAAACACCCGTCTGCCGGGCTGGGGCAACCTGCCCCGATATATCTCAGCCAGCCACGAGGCAGAAACGTGCCGTGCTCTTCGAAACACCTCTTGAGGCGTCACTGAGGAAGCATGGGGGAGAAACGCGGAGAGTCTGTGGCCTCTGCTGCGGCCAAACGACGGCACTCAACGGATCTTCCCCTTATATCCCAGGAGAGCATGCTAGCGTGGCTGGGTTATCCAGGCGTGTCAGGGAGATGGAGGTCAGCGTAGGATTCTCGAGTGCTGCCTTGCGGCTCGTGGAAACAAAGAGGCGGCTCGTAACAGACCCGGACAGAGGGTCTCGAGTGTCGGTCCCAGTCGGCCGTTGCCGACTCTTGTCCCACGTTCGAGCTGTCAGCGCCTGGTTGACCTGCCGTACGACGAGACAGACTAACACGGCCGGCCACAAACTCAACAAGGCAGTGACTGCATGGAAGGAAACGAACGAAAAGTGGATTCGTCCTCTACCTGTCCTCGGCATCTTCGTCCGAGTTTTGGGTTCGAACTTTCAATTAAAAAAAGGTCCTTAACACCCCGGCGGTGCCGATGCAAGTGTCCCCATCTTGCAAAAAAGACAAGAATCCACTTTGCGTGAAAATCCTCCACGCAAAAGGTCCGCATCTGCCCCCTTCCCCCTGGCCTCGCTTCTCGCGTCGCTCGGGAGGGGAATCCACAAGCTAAAATCACAACATCTCCATATCTCGGAGCGAAGCGCCAGCGCATCTGAAATGGGTCCGTCTTGTCGGCGTGTCGCGATGTGGACCGCCGCAATCATGAGCTTGACTGGACTCTCTCTACACTTCGTCCTTGGACACACTGAGGTGTCTGTCTACCTTGTTTCGGCACATGTCAAAAGCTCGAAGCGGGCACTAGCAGAAAGCAGGATCCAGCGCGAGATCCACCACCACTACTACCACCACCACCACCAACGCCGTCGCTGCGCTGCGCTATGCTACGCCCTCTAGGCGTACTGTTCACGAACCTCGACCTGAAGCTATTATCCGTCGCTAGTCTTGCCCAGAGTCTCTAGACAGCGGAGCCGGGCTGAAGGGAAGGAAACGTCCCACTAGACGCCGACAGTAGATACACAGACACGGCCGAGTACCTTACTCAACAGACGACGACCTTTATACAGCGAAGGAATGGGCCGTAGGGATACTCGCCGCCTCCCCAATCAGCCCCGGCGCCTCGGCTCGGCTCAGCTCAGCTCATCAGCTCACTCTTCCCTTGAAGCATCGTCCGTCTCCCATCTATCGCGGGCAACCGTGACTCTCTCCGCCCTTGGGTCGGTGATCCAGAAGGGAGGAATGACGTACAGAAATCACAATGGTCGTCGGTGCAACGATATGGAACATTGGTTTTGGACCCATTGTCCCCCCGCCCACGTTGCAAAAAACCTCGCCGAGACAAGTCTCGTCTTTCCCCCATAGTTTTTGTTTATGAGACTTGAACGGGTTGAAAACTTGACGGACTGCCGTGAGACACGGAATCGCACGTCGTCGTTGATCCTCATGGCCGAGAATAAGCAAAGCCAGCCGCCTCTCACTCACTCACGTGTCTCTCTGTCTCCACACTCTCGCCCTCGCCCTCGCCCTCGCCCTCGCCCTCTAGAGACATCCCGCCATTTGTCTGTGACACCGAGATCCGCCTTGCGCAATCTCACGCCCTCCCCGGGTTTTGTGCCGGGAACATGTCAACATGCACCCAGCAAGGACTCTGTCCAAGGTTTTTTTTCTCTTCTCCTTCTCCAAGGGCCCCTTGGAAATCCTGACAGTGGCGAATCGATGGGCAACGGCATGCAACTTTCAATGTACCAGCTCCAAAAGGGTAGCATCGCAGCCAGCACAACAGCATTACAGCACAGCTCATCTTGACGGCCCAACGCCAGGGAAGGAAGAGGGGAGTAGGGAAGGGGGCTTGATTCGACCGTGTACGTGTACGTGTACGGCCGACGCACCGGTTCAACAGGCCCAGTCTTCCGGTCCTGGGTGCTTGGCCCTGCTGTGTACCGCCGCAGGGCTGCAGCGCGGTATGAACCTGCCCGGTTTCCTTGGACTTTTGGTCGGCCTCTCTCTCCTCTGCCTGGGTGCTTCCTAGGTACATGTACGTAAGGTATGTGCTTGCTGCGAGATAAGAGGAGTGTCGTATCTGCATGGGCATGAAAAAGGGCAAGCAAGTGAGTGCCATGGTGATTGCATTCGCCCGTCTGACGGCAGGACCTGTTTTGGCGGCTGGCCGTGGCATTGGATGACTGCGTCGGCCATTTATCTGCGTTAAGTTGAGATGCAGGGATGGCGTGGCTGCAGGTTCTCGGCTCGACTGTTTGGTATTCCATCTCGTCACACGAGGCTGCACGGGTTGAAATTGCTGGTGACCGCCGAGGACAATCAATTCATTCTTGGTACCTGTGCATATCGTCACGCGAAAAAAATGAGTGGTGCGTAAATCTTTTCAAAATTCATTATGGTAGTTATATGTGCGTTTCTTACACCCAAGCCATGGCTTGACGACGCAATTAATATAAACCCAAGACATCGTCGTCAATATGCAGCAGCCTCGTGCCGCCAGGCCCTTCAAGGGAAACATCCTGATGTGGTGTTCCAAAATTCACCGCCGATCCGTTGTGAAACCGCACCGCACGCCCGTCATCTATCCCGAAATAGCATGTCACCGTCTATGTGTTGATTGATCGCGTAAAAGAAATGTCGTGCAGACGGAGGGGCGGGGGCTTTTACAGCTCCTCGTTGCCGTCGCACTGCTGCCACATGGAGACCTTGCTGATGGTCATCTCGGGCTGCGTCCAGGTCGGGAGCCACTGGTCGCGCGCGTTCCAGAAGTCCTTCTTGGCGTTGGGGCTGGTGCCGACCCAGGGCTTTCCGGACTTGCCGTCCTCGAACCAGCCGTTGGTGCCGCCGACGGCGACGTTGAGGATGAGGTAGAACTTCTGGTCAAAGGGCGTGTTGGGGCGGCCGGTCTGACTCCAGACGTCCGTCAGCCGGGTGCCGTTGGAGTTGGCCTGAGGGAAGTCGCCGCGCTGCCACATGGGCTGGTCAAAGTTGGTGTAGATGACCTGGAGCAGACGGCTGTTGACGTAGGTGAAGAGGTACTTCTGGGACCACTCGAGACCGAAGGTGTTGAAGCCGTCGCCGTAGGTCGTGTGCAGGGCCTGGCGCTTGTTGTTGGTTCTCCACCAGGCGTCGTTGGCCTGGTCGGGACCCCAGTGCAGGGCCGAGGACATGATGTTGTTGCCGCCCTGCTCGTAGGTCCAGTTGTTGCCGCGGGACTCCATGATGTCGATCTCGCCAGAGGCGGGCCAGGCGCCGTAGGTCTCCTCGACGGGCATCATCCAGATGGCGGGCCAGAGCCAGTCGCCCTTGGGCAGCTTGGCGACGACCTCGACGCGTCCGTACTTGATGGTGGCGCCCTTCTTGGTGTTGAGGCGGGCCGACTTGGTGGGAGGCACAATGGTGGAGTTGCCGGAGGTGGTGTTGGTGGCAGCAACACAGTCCGAGAACTTGTCAGACGTGCAGGTGCCGTCCTTGAGCAGGTCGACGACGGTGTCCTTCTCAATCAGAGCGGAGTCGGTGAGAGTGGTGTGGATGACCAGGTTGCCGTCTTTGATGTAGACGTTCTCCTCGTCACCGGTGGCCCACTGGAACTCGCCGTTGCTGAGGTGGGTGTCAGTACTGCCATGTGAAAACAACATGTGATGAGATGGACGTACCCAAAGCCGCCCACATTGACCTCCTTGGTCCAGACGTTGCTGTCGAGGTTGCCCGAGGAGAAGTCCTCGATGAGCACCTCACAGTACTTGTGCTTGACGACAGAGCGGATACCGTCCCAGACGAGGAAGCCCGAGATGGCGAGACCGACGAAGATGCCGATGATGGGGATGATGGTGACCCATTTCTCCTTGGGGTCGGCCTTGTCCAGCCACGGCTTCTCGATGTCCTCCTTGCGGATGCGCCTCGAGTGGAAGTAGCGCTGCGAGCGCTCATCGAAGCGGGTGCCAATGGCACTGGAGGAGCCGAAGCTGGACGCGGGACGAGAGACGGCGGGGGTGCCGAAGGGGTTGGTGCCGATGCCAGGGCGCTGCGATGCTTGCGACTCGGCGCCATCGCCAAAGGGATTGCTGCGGCTGTTCTCCGTGTTGGGAGTGCCTGGGCGGAGGGGAGTGCCGGTGGCCGTGGTGGCCGTCGAGGGCATTCCGGCTACCGGCCGCGAGTAGTACGGCTGGTTGTACTGATCTTGGTCCATTGCGGATGAGGGTTTGCGAAGCAGGACGGGTTACCGAGAGAGTCAGCTGCCTCGCGACAGTCTCGAACGGGCTGCGAGTCCCTCGAGACGATCAAGTGTTGCGCTTGGTGGGCAGCGTGGGCTGTAGCGAGTGTGGTGTCGTCGGGCCAGAGACGAACGGCTTTGGAGTTCTCTGTCGTCGTAGTGTGTGTTTGAGGGGGGTGTCTTGTGAATTGAAGATTCCCTCCGCACGACGGGGAAAAGAGCGACGAGGGGAGGATAAGTATGGCAGCGGAGCGGCGGACGAGGGGCCAACGAGGGTGAAGAAAGAATCGCAGCTGGGCGTGAACGAGAGGCGAGGCGAGGCGAGGCGAGGCCGAGCAGGTAAAGAAGGGCGCCGAGTGTCTTTGGGAAGGGTGCGGGCAGATCAGAAGCTGCTGCTGCTGCTGCTGCTGCTGGGGGGGGGGGCAGCCAAGGCTAACATCAGGAAGGTCAAGTGCGGAACGGGTACTTCAGCCATGTACCGCGCCGCCGCAGCGCCGCTGTCCGCATGCGGATTGTTACTGACATACCTACCTAGGTAAGGTACCTTAGGTGGTACCTTGGTGCTGCTGGCCGAGTCTTCGCACGGTGCCACGGCGTGCCCCTTTCCCACGCGTCGCAAGCGTGCTCCTGCGCCGGCGACCTGCAATCTCCTGCTAGGCGCTGCCCAGGTGCACTTTAGCGCTTCTGACAGCACCTGGTGGCGCCCAGTTACAGGGCTCGACAGCTGCGACGGCATGCTGGTCCCGGCTGTGCATGCTGTACGCACTGTACGTGGACTTGGTCACTCACATGCCTTCCTACCTTAGGTTAGGTACCTTACCTTACGTAGGTACGTTACCGTTACCGTACTTGTGAAGACTGAAGACAACCGACTCCCTCTCCTCTTCCACATCCTCCCCCCTTCAGAGTCTGCAATTTGCAGCTCAGGCCACGAAGCAAGGACGCCAGCTTACCTTAGGGTTGGGTCCGGCGTTTGCTAGCTCGAACGGACTCGAGCCGTCCGTCTTTCACAACCATCGCCAGCGCTGCCACTCCCGCCCCAGACTCATGCTCCGGCCGTCTCCTTTATCTCGCGACAACACACACATCATCCCCCAAACCTGAAGCAGACGAGTCTGGTCCGGTCTAGCCGCGTCGTTTGTCCAATATTACCACCCAACTCGACCTCTCGACAGCCCGCCGCGCGCTCTCTATCAGTCTATCTCGGTCCTCCCCGTGCGGCTGGCCCTCGGTCGACGGGGGCATCTCTGCTTCCAAGTCCTGCCTCTACAGACCACGGGTCCGACCCGACTCCGACTATGGGACTCACTATTGAAACAATGCAGCTGCTGGCTCTGCCTCCAGACTCAGCCCTGGTGATAGTGTACGGAGCGACGCTCTCCCTCCGGCCGCCTGTCTCCCCCTGGCCCTGTCTGTCCCGCTCCGCTTCCCGTTCCCGTCGTCGCCTCACTGACGGGATCCAACTCCAACTCCAGTTGTGCCCGGTTCAGACCAAGACTCAAAAAGCAGCAAGAGATTTGCCCGCCCGAGGCTTGCCCTGGTGCGCCTCTAGCCCCGTGGCGTGCATGCATCGGCCTCCTCCAGTCAACGATGCCCTTGTACCTGCATAAGACCCCTGTACAACACCTTGCCTCCCCCTGGTCCCTGGCCGGCCGAAAGACGCGATAAGAAATGCTTCCTCTTTAGGACTAAACCATTATGCATTATGGCCTTGTCCAATATTGGCGCCGCTCTGCTCTTCACTGCCACAAACCGTCTTGGCCGTCTCCTGCTGCAATTTCCACCATCACGTCAAGGACGCCGTGATAGCGTCAAAGCTCAGCTCAGAGTCTCTTCACCCAGATCCGGCCACCTCACCACGCCCACCGCGCGCCTGTTCTCTTGGCACACGGCATCCAGAAAAAGAGTCACCAACCGCTCTGCAGCCAGACGCGATACGAGACAGAGACAATAACGCCCAGCTGAGCATGGATCCCGAGGCCAAAGCGGTCGCCGTTGCCTTCAGCCGACGGGAGGGGAGCACATCACTCATGCTGCTCACCAGTGGGAGAACATCGGATGAGTCCTCTGCTCTTGCAGTTGGCGCCGTGATAGGCGTGGCCAAGTTGACTACCTAGGTACGTTCAGACTAAATCGTTGACAATCGTCGACACCGAATCTCGATGCCTCTCAAAGACCGAGTGATTCGGCGATGCAACTGCGACCCAAGAGTCGGCAACTTTCGAACAAGCCAAGATGCGCTTCACCACCTGCTTGGACGACCCGCTCCAAAGCTTGAACAAACGATCGGCAGAGATGCCTCTTCGTCCCGGATACCCTCCCACTCCCAAGCGACGTGGCAAACGGAAGATCAAGAGGTTGATCGGGACCCGAAGTGTGAAATTTTGTGTGATTAATCCAATTAAGCTGACAAAACTGCCATCTAACGCCCCCTACCCCTACCCTCTACCCCCTACCCCCTACCCTCTACCCTCTTCGCCCGTCTTAACCTCTAACTTAATTAATAATACTATATATCTCTTTTAGAAAGTCTTTATAGTAACTAGTTAATATTTATTTAATTTTATTTTTATTTATATATACTATAAAATTATTTTTTATTTTAATAAAAGTATTTTTAATATAATAAAGTTAATCTTTTTAATACTAAATAAAGTTTTATTAGTATTAAATAAAGTATATAATACTAAAATAAAGTCTAT